>MJUU01030906.1:11260-22832 GCA_002080025.1 Modiolus philippinarum
AAAAATGCCAGAAATCGATTAAAAATCCAGAAAAGCTGGGACGTAACTTACATTCTTTACATAATAGGGGATATCAGCAAGATATTCTGCTTGCATCCGTTAAATTAGCTTTGAGACCTAGTGACCTGAAAATTTTGCACACATACTGGCCTCTCACTGATACTGCCGATGTCTACTGAAAGTTATGATGATTATTGACCAAACCCTTCGGGAAGTTTTGAGTTTGGTTTTTCTTCCGTAGTGCGACAGTGTTCTACCAGCAGACAGGCTCCTTGAGCTAGCCGGCAGTTTAGTGACGAGCACTCCTTGACCCATCTTTCAAAATTACGTATTGTCTTTTTCTCTCCTTTCAAGATTGTGGTCATGGAGTTAGTAGTCTACCTGTATTGGGTTTTATTCGTATGTTTTTATACTATAGGGAAACAGGACGGATAAAGGGGAGGTTTGGGTACCTATAAACCGGTTTAACCCTACCGCTTGCTTTTGCTAGTGCCGGTACCAAGTCTGGCTGTCCCGATATCCTATCGTTGTCTACGTTCGTCTTTTGACTTATACGTGTTTTTCTTGTGTAGTTCCCTTGCAGTTATAATTTTCAGCCATTGTAGGTGTTCCCTGTTATCCATTTTTTAACATTTAGGACGAAAATATTAAACATGTCCAAATCTTCTAAATCGAAACACTTGCGAACTGACAGATTAAATTTTTATGTTGACTATGTATTTTACGGATCCTAATTCAATTAACGGTTGCGTATGTGAAAAACATGTTTTATGCTGCCGCAACTTTGCAACGTCTTGTGGGACCTGGTGCTATGGGACTCATTCTTTACTGTTGAGCATGACTACAGCAAACACTTACACTCCGGATTTTTATCGTATCCGTTTTGAAACTGATTTGAAAATAGATTACACAACAGAGAATATAAGGTTACAATAAACCATTAATTTTCCCATAGGCGACAATAGTAATGAATCCTGGTCTACAGAATTCACCAAAGAAATTTTCATCCCGGACATTTTTAATTACTGAACTTCATTACCCGACAAAATTTTCGGCAAGAAAAAAACAGGGGCTTCCCTTTGCTTTTCTCTTCGTAATTTTCGGTTTTTAGTGACCACCGTCAATTTCGCACAAAATCACCAACAAATATAGCCATTGAAATAAACATTCCCATATATGGCAGATCAAGAATAAAAAGAATATATTATTTTGCAAACATTACTATGTTATAGTAGTTTCAGATAAACCACGCAATCCACATTTATTAACAACCAATCACAGCAAGCCATGTTTTGAAATCTCCATTGCATCTTCTCTTCATAAAATGGATGCGCCCATATCATCTAATGATTTATTGTAACCATAAGCATTTTTACAAAATTAACAGTGAATCATTTATTTTGTCGACTAGTATATAATTGCCAGTTGATAAAATGTTGCAAAATTGTTCATTATTTTGCATTTCAAACTATCCTGTGAACAAGAAAATATGATCAATGTACAAAAATATTCAACCCTGTTTGAATGGAAAAAACCGAGGGATAGCGAATATTTCTGAACCTTCAGCTTATTGGTACAAGTATCTAACACAAATGTTAAGAATCTATGATATAAGGGTCATACTTACTGACAAATGATACTTACATAAATCCGTATTGTTTTAAATATATTGTCAGTCTTAGACCGTATTTTTTCAAATGTCAAACTCTTTTAATGCAACACAGGTATAAAATTTGATATTTTATTTTTGCCTTGAAGGAAAATTTGGTAAGAAAAAAAAATGTTAACTCCACATATACAATTACTGAGGTTGCATATTATAGTAATGAAGAGAATTTAACCTTGATTTCACTTATTTTTATGGTGGAAAAAGTTAAATAGAATTGTATTCAAACAGAAATATTTACGTTGACGTCTATTTTTGAACGCAGACGGAGCAAAGAAAAACTTACATACTTTCTGAACTGTAAACAACGAAGAGCTTTCGATTTTTAAAAAATCATGCTAAAAATTTTGAATTCTTTGTAATTTGATTGTAGCAGATCAGAAACTTTCGTTGCAAATATTTCGTATAAACAAACTCAAAGAACGCATGTCTTAACTATTAGACAAAATCGAATGATTTTATGGATGTTTTCAACAATTAATTACAAAAAACACCTATCATGTACCAAAACCAATCAACAAATGATTTTTAAATTTGACCCTTCATCAAATAAGATTTATAGGGAAAGTCTAGTTACTAGCGTAAAGTATTCCAACCATACAAATAAAAAAAATTAAATATGCAATATTCTTGACTTGAGAAACAAACAACTATTTGCATTTTGCAATACAGACATATAGACAATACAGACACTTTGTTCAATTACTATTATCTTAATTTATGAAAATTCTAAAACCTAAGGATTAACTCCATCCATTTTAGTTTTGTCCTTAGCTATATTTGATATTCCTGATTATTCGAATTTCGTTTGGTTTTATGCATTTTAAACATTTTTTGAAATTATGGATTTGCTTTGCTTGGGTTCTAGTGCTGCTGATGAGGAATAAATTGCCGAAATGGCCATACAGCTCATCAAAATTATAGCAGTTGGAGTTAACATATGTGTTATGGTCTCATGTTCATTTACTCCATATCCTTTTGTAAAATATATTTCTACCATGGTATATACATTAAAAGCTCTAAATAAGACAACAGGGTCTTTTTTCATAACAAACATCGGATCACAGCTATGCCGAAAAAATGCATAAAACACAATGCATGCAACTGATGGTGTTTATCTTGCCTGTTGCTATTTTAAGATGTCGGCATTAAACTGCATTAATTTATCTTTTATTTATGTCAAGGAAGCACAACACCTCCTCCGATGTTTATTCCAGTTGCTACTAAACCAGCACACAGCTCGTCATCGAAAACATTGCATCAAATTGTTGGTACGTATTGATATAATATTTCGTCATGGTTCTGTTTCCAAACCAAACAAGAAATTAAATATAAAAAATATTTTTAGTGAAATTTAGATTGCAAATATGTAAAGGAATTTGGTAGACTTATTTCCCGTGATTAATAATTTAACCATACCACAAAAGAGCCTAAAATATGCAGTATGTGGAAAAACAATCAGCTGTTTGCATTTCCCAATACGAACCTATGTACACAAGATTGACGTAGCAAATATATTAAATATTAAGCTATGAACAAAACATAAGAGACACAGAAAACCGTAAATAATTTTTCTCTAATGATATGTCAAGTTTAAACCGGTTTTGACCCGTTGGATAAATTTTCTTTATTCAACGTATGTTGAATAAAGCCCCGTGCTATTTCCCGCCAAATCTATTCTGAATACAGTTCTCGGTGTTTATCATTGATCATTAGAGAAAAAAGATTACACCACTTTATCCCGATTATTACCATATTTTATCCACTCTCGATAGTTAAATTTAAAAGTTTCAAAATTCTCTGCAAGCCTCGCAATTAAAATTTTAAAATTTAACTATCTCTAGTGGATAAAATATGGTAATGAAAGGGATCTTGTGGTGTAATCTATATATAGAGAATGTAAATAACACATCATTGCGCCACTAAATGTTATTGCATTATTCCAAAATGTATTTATATTCAAAAGATTTCTGCATATCTGCATTAAACTGTATTAATTCATCTATCATTCATGTCAGGAAGCACACCATCTCCTTCAAAGCTTATCCAAGTCGCCACTGCACAAACACAAAGCCCTTCGTCGACAACACTGCCTGAAATTGTTGGTACGTATTGATGTGTCGTTTATTGATATTGATACACGTTTTAACAAATTCAGAAAAGTAAGTAGGTACCGAACCATCAATCTAAATTCAATAATCAAAGGACAATGGCAACACCAAAAAGAAAAAGAAAAAAAAAGCAAGAAACAAGGACATAACATGAGTACGGCACAGAAAAAATGAAGACATAAACACACATACAATGATAAACAACACAGACCCATTAGAAACCCATGGGTGAGATCAGGTGCCACAAAAGAGTAGTGTTTAACTTAAATCCGGTAGTAAAGTGAAATCCGGTAGAGGAAACAACAAAAGTTATCACTTGAGTTCACCGTTCTTAATGTCGTCTTTTTATTTCCGTGCCCTCTGGCTGTTTCACGTCCTTTGTTCCCGTTTTTGCCATGTCTTTAAACTTTTTGTGTCATTACTTCCCTAGTATCTTCGGTATATTATTGTCGTTTTATTTGAGCTTTCAAAGAGTAAATATGTTGTTATATTGCAAACAGATGTCATATAGCAGTCCACAAGATAGTGATGTCAATCTGTAAAACTCCTGGATTAGTGACTTAAAATTATTGGTAACATAGTCTTGTGTGAGTAGTCTATATGTGAGCAACCGTGCTCTAGCAATGAAGTCAATGAATCGACTACAGACCCTTGAGTAGCGAATCAGCTAGGTTATGTGAACTCCATTAGCCGGTGCTGTTGGAATGTTGCCTCAAAGAAAAAGGTTTCAATCACATCGTTCCTCGACATAGTAGGTTGTCCTAGTAAAATATTAATACTCGGGTCCTCAGCAAGGCATTCGAGGTGTAATCAATACTTTTCAGGTTTTCCATGTGTCATGCAAGAAGTGACATGTCTAAAACAAAACCCGAATCAGACACAAGTCAATTCCGATAGCTGGGTTGCGACTTCTCAAAGCTTGAACTAGTCTAATGCAAACAATCCAATCCCGTACATTTTACTTGGCGGCAAACATACGATGGCCCCCTCAGAACTTGCAAATTGTCAGTTTTCAGTACTAAATAAATTTTTGGATGAATCAGCTCGTTGTTGGGGTGAAGCTCTGGAATACTGTTTAGCTTTAACAGCATCCATGCTGTATGCAATTGTTAAAGAAGCGTTGCTCCTTAGAACAATTTATTGTGTCGCCTGCACTTAATGCAGGATCGACACATAGGGATCATTATCCGTCGTCTTGCGTTCGTCTGTCTGTCTGTCTGTCCGTCTGTATGGCTAAAAAAAAATTTAGCATTATCCGCATCTCCTCCTAAACCGCTTGACATTTTTCAACCAAACTTGCAGGAATGCTTCAGTATATGTTGAAGATGTGCACCATGCATTTTGTTTTTCTTTAATTTTGGTTTTTTCCAGATTTTACTCTGTTTCTGGACTTTGTCATTTTAGCTTACTGGAGTCTTGAGGGTACGTCTTTATTATCCGCAACTCCTCCTTAACCGCTTGGCACTTTTCAACCAAACTTGCAGGGATTCTTCAGTATATGTTGAATATGTGCACCATGCATTTTGTTTTTCTTTAATTTTGTTTTTCCAGATTTTACACTGTTTTTGGACTTTGTCATTTTAGCTTACTGGAGTCTTGAGGGTACGTCTCCATTATCCGCAACTCCTCCTAAACCGCTTGGCACTGTTCAACCAAACTTGCAGGGATGCTTCAGTATATGTTGAAGATGTGCACCATGCATTTTGTTTTTCTTTAATTTTGTTTTTTACAGATTTTAAGCTGTTTTTTGGACTTTGCAACTTTAGCTTACTGGAGTCTTGAGGGTACGTCTCCATTAACCGCAACTCCTCCTAAACCGCTTGGCACTTTTCAACCAAACTTGCAGGAATGCTTCAGTATATGTTGAAGATATGCACCATGCATTTTGTTTTTCTTTAATCATGTTTTTTAGAGATTTTAACTGTGTGCAACTTGGACTTTGTAATTCTATTTTGAACACAAGAATTCTTAAATATATATAGTACAGGCGACACATGTGTTCCATGGAACACCCATGCATTTTGTTTATTATCAATTGTATTCCAGTTGAATAAAATATACAAGGTGTAAGGTCACGATGAAATGACAAAACATCGTCAATATATAGAAAGCTTAAATTAAATAACATCGGCGATGCCTTTGCTTTCGATACTTTGAATATTAAGTTTCATAATTATGCAGAAAACGATCAGCAAGAATGCATAATTAGTACTCATTTGAACATTGATATCACCGACAAAACTTTAAAAAAATATTATTCGGCCGGTCAGAGAAGACACCGTTAGTATGTTTGCTGTTCAAATAGTCGCAATCTTTTTATGTTATGTGTTGTAGCTACTGAGGTAGACCCATGTTCGAGTAATCCTTGCTTGAATGGCGGAATATGTAAAGCAAATGGGAACAAGCCTCAATGTTTTTGCAAAAGTTCTCCGGATTTGAAGAGTATATATACAGGAAGCAGATGTGAATTAATGATAAATTTGGCTCAACAGAACAAAGGTATGAAGAAATAAAATCAGATGGTCCAATGAGAAAGAAGCGAATTAATATAGCAAAGATAACAGGAAACACTTACAATGGCCGAAAATCACAATCACGTGTCACAATACACAAGGGAACTGCAGAATAAAAACACTAATAACGTACAAAAGACAACGAAAGGAACTCGGGATAGCCAGACTTTGTAACGACACTAGCAAGAGCTAGCGGTAGGATTAAACCGGTATATGGGCACCAAAACCCCCTTTCTCTATCCCATTTCCCTATAGTATAATAAACATACACATAAACCAAATACATGATTTTATTTTAATTTTTCATAAATAGTTGAAAAATACAACTGAAAGAAATAACCTGGTCGAATGTACATGAACTTCCTAGAAAAAGAATTCTACCCGTAACCGTCTCCAGCTATTCATGCACCCTCATTCATATCTAAAAACAAAAACATATTGCCAGGAACAAATCAATTACAAACAATGATAACAGTAAACACATACAATGGCGGAAACCTACAATCACATATCACAATTCATAAGCGAACTGTACTAGAAAACCCAAATGAAAGACAAGAGACAAAGGTAAATAACAATAGGAACTCGTCAATTGGGAAGTTTGTCAATTAATCCCAAGTAATTATATTTATATAAATATATTTAAAAATAGAAAGAAAAAAATTTTCGGATAGATTAAATGACAAAGCACCAAAGTCATCGTGAATTAGTTTCTGTATGTGGCCATTTTGGCAACGTATGTCTCTTCAGTGCAGATCAAATCAAACTATTTGAAAGACCATACATAAAAAAATTAAATCTGAAAGAACGCAAATCATTAAACAGATGGATTCGAAAACCAGAAAACAACTAAGGACAGAGCTATGCAAGAGGGAGATACTTCTTAGTTTTAAGGAAAATTTACTAACATTTAGATATTGCAAGTCTAAAGGTAAAATCGGTTTTCGAGTCAACACCGAAGTACTGACTACTGTGTTAGTGAATATACTCGGAACTTGTCATCGGCCCAGTGGTAATAAATAACAAAGTTCCGACGTCATTGTTAATTCTGTTCCTGCATATGGCCATTTCAATAATTTATGTCTTTTCAGTGCAGATCAAATCAAAATATTTGGACGTATATCTATGACCCAATTTTCCTTAACTCATAATTATACCGGTTATAGCAATTAATTCAGTTACAAATATTATCAAAAATTAAATGTATTGTTTAAAAAACCGTTTTAAACTATTATGACCCCCATAGGAACCAGAACCCTACTATACTTGTGAAGATATTCTTTAAAAACAATCATATATTTATAATGAAAAATATATCAGCCAAGAGACAGAAAGGAGAGAAATCATGAATAAAGAAATCTCAAAACTTGTCAACATGAAAACCATGACGACAACACGATAAAGATAAAACAAGGAAAAAACACCACAAGACTAAACTCTAGCAGTGTGAGTTCACAGATTTATATTTTATAATATTAAAAAAACGAAATTGAAGTTAATTTTACTTCTGCATATGCCCATTTCGAAAAATTGTAGCTCCTCAGAACAGATAAAAATCAAAAGTCAAAATGAAAAAGAACATGCAGAATTAAAACAAAGCTAAAGGGTCCAAAAGAAACGTAAAAATCAGAACAAAAACATAGCTTTTCCAGAAGGAGATACTCCCTATTTTCATACAATGTAGACTCTTTGAGTATTTTAACTTTTCAAATTGATTAGCATCCGCATCAACGTACTCGACTGGCAGGTGAATCCAAATGAAAATTTACAGTATGCTATACCGTGATTCAAATTCAGTATTTTATTCAGAATCTCCTACATTGAACGAGAGATTAAATGATATATAATATTTTTTTCAGGTACAACACTTTCTACATGGATGTTTATTCCTGGCAAATAACATCATTCTTCATTGGAATTGGCTGAATATCGAGATTTTAATTAAATATAATTTGTTTTCGAGCTAATTGATGCATTATAACAATTTACAATGGATGGGTATGATTGATTGATTGATTGATGTTTTACGCCAACTGCAGCAATATTTCAGCTATATTGTGGCGAGAACTGTTGAGTATATTGAACAAATTTAATAAATACATATCTATATAAAACCATATAGCTTTATACAAGTAAAAACAAATGTGTAAAATGTTAAAAATAGAAGAAATTTTGGCTTAATAGTAACAATACACCGGCAAACGAATACCGAAGCAAGAAAAGGAAAGGGGAAATTCTAAAATCATAAATCCAACATCACGGTAATTCACAGCAACACGATTTGAGACAGTATGACAAAGTCAAAACAAATCAACAAAAATGAACAAGAACGCCACAAAACTAAAACAATATTAGAAATTGGAGACTTGTTTAAAACTGATCCATTTAAGGTAGATCGACACTAATACACGGCGCATTCGATTGGCGCATTTGTGTAATACGAATCGGATGCGGAATTGACTTGATTTTCAAGCCGGAATAATCCTGTATTGGCCTATTCCTTGTGACNTTCTACATGGATGTTTATTCCTGGCAAATAACATCATTCTTCATTGGAATTGGCTGAATATCGAGATTTTAATTAAATATAATTTGTTTTCGAGCTAATTGATGCATTATAACAATTTACAATGAATGGGTATGATTGATTGATTGATTGATTGATGTTTTACGCCAACTGCAGCAATATTTCAACTATATTGTGGCGAGAACTGTTGAGTATATTGAACAAGTTTAATAAATACATAACATATCTATATATAAAACCATATAGCTTTATACAAGTAAAAACAAATATGTAAAATGTTAAAAATAGAGGAAATTTTGGCTTAATAGTAACAATACACCGGCAAACGAATACCGAAGCAAGAAAAGGAAAGGGGAAATTCTAAAATCATAAATCCAACATCACGGTAATTCACAGCAACACGAATTGAGACAGTATGACAAAGTCAAAACAAATAAACAAAAATGAACAAAAACGCCACAAAACTAAAACAATATTAGAAATTGGAGACTTGTTTAAAATTGATCCATTTAAATCTTACTAAAAAATTGATTGCTTTTAAAAATTGAACGATTTTGTCGCCAGCGACGTTTGTAAATAGGTCTCTAAGACAATCAGCAGAATAAAAAGCATGCCTGATGTCGGCAACATCTACACATTCAATTAAAACATGTTGAATTGTATAAGGACAATTGCATGGAATACAGAATGGGTATGAAGTAAATTGCATTAGAAAAAAATCTCAAAAACACATGGTGAAACCAAGCAATGGAACAACGTTTTTATTGTTTCTCTTCATCTGAAGTTACCATGACGCCTTCAGAAAAGCTTTTACTTAACGGGACCAAATTCAAGATAAGAAAATCTGGACTTGTTGTGGAATCATATGATTGGCATATAGGTTCTCCTCAATAATTTAATAGCCTTACAGCTATCCCTGTGCTTTTGTAGTTAATTTGTCATGCGTTTCCTTTTCATTCATCTTTTTTTTAAAGCAATTTTTATGAACTTTGAACAATTCGCTTTTAAACGGAGAGAGAACTTTTTATTTCCGATATATGCTAGAAAAGCCAATTCCCATCCTTAACCTTGTGATATATGATAGAATGTCGGATAGCAAGTTCGACCAGTTAAACATGTTGAAAATAAAGCAAGTTAAAAATACAAAATTTAGAAATCGCAGGTATTCTTTTTGTGAAGACAAAAAGACTAAAATTTGCTTTGGAAGTTTCAGATTTTTCGATGTTGCACTTTCATCGTCGTTAGATTTTAAATACTCTCTTACATCTGAAATCACTATCTTGCTGAGATCTTGAATTATCATTGTACTTGAGGTTACAGTGTTTCTCGAATATATCTCTGTTGTAATAAATTGTTCTTATTGCGCCAAATTTGCTTTCATTTTGTACTAAATTCCACTCATCTGCACGTATTACTTTTCAACAATTAGTCCAAGAATGTATGACTAATAAGCATACTACCTTCGTTTATTTGGTGAATTTTTTCGACCCTTTGTTTCGAATCAATAGCACATCAAATTTTAAGTTCCCTATGATCCATAAGGAGAATTTTTATGTTCAAATTTCATCTTCTTTTTGTAGCTTCAGTTTTAGTTTGCTGATATGAAGAATTGAAATCTAAGCAATTACTGTTTATGTCTCAGTGTTGAAATAAATTTTATAACTTAAAATTAGAGCGTCAAAACAATTATGACCGTATGGTCAATATACCCGGTAATAATGGCGGGCATAAAACTTAAATACGTCTACTAAATAAACCCGAAAGAACAAATCAAAGGGGTAATGTTTAAAATGTCAAAAAGATTTAAAAAGCCATTGCAATTTGGAAGCCACTCAATCAAAACACTATTAAGGATGGTCAGTCTTAAGTTTATTATAACAAGGATCTAAAATTGTTATTTATTAGAGTATCGATCATACATCATTTTAAGCAAAAATATTGATATGTTAGTGCGGTCGTTTTTGATATATAAATGCCTAAGTTTTAGCGGGAAACCGAACTTCTCTAGATTTTTCATTCACTTTGCACTATGGTAATCAACCTTTGAAATGCGATAAAAGCATATCAAAATTTCATCAAATTTTATCAGAAGTCTATGAAGATGTTCACTATCATATTTTGAAAAGTGGGGGTCAGTTTGCAAAATTTTCTAATACATCATAATGGATAAATTAAAAGAATTCCGAAAGTAAGAGACAGTTTCAAAAAACCTGAGGAGTGACCATCCTTAAGATAAAAAGAAAAGTCAAAACAAAGAAACTGATCTTGAAAGAAAGAAATTAAAAGAAAGTTTAAGTCAAAACAGAATGACCGGAAAAGAACCCTATAAAATAAATCACAAGTTAAAGCAAAGACGTAAATATGTATAGGAAAACTAGTAAAATAAAAAAAACAGGACAAGAACAATGTTTAAATATACCACAAATGGAAACAAACAGATAAAACCTGGACATTGAAATAAAAGGGACAACAAGAAACACCTACAATGGCTGAAAATTATAGTTACATGCCACAATTTGCTAGGGACCTACACAGGAAAAATACAAACAAGACAAAACACAAACGTAAACAACGATAGGAACTCGGGACAGCCGGACTTGGTTCCGGCACTAGCAAAACCCAGCGATAGGGTTAAACCGGTTTATGGGTACCCAAACCTCCCCTTTATCTGTCCCGTTTCCCTATTTAGTAAACATACGAATAAAACCCAATGCAGGTAGACTACTAACTCCATGACCACAATTTTGAAAGGAGA
>MJUU01030907.1:0-29336 GCA_002080025.1 Modiolus philippinarum
TAGCACATTTCAGTTGGTTCATTGTTTGATTGGGGTAAAGCTAGCTGTCGCCCAGGGACAGCATAGTAAAAGATCCCGTCAAACCAGGAAGTGAAACTTCGGGAAACATCCATACAGGTCCCAGTCCCAGTGGTCCCAGTAAAAAGATCACAACCTACCAGCGAGTGAGGCTTCGGGAAGCACCCGTACCACACGTCACAACAATTGTGAAAGCATGTCAGCCACTGACGATAAGGCAAAAGGGGGTACCCCAACCCAGGGGACCGAGGAAACTCTAGTTTATGGGGACACGTTCCCATCGGGCACCAGCCCAGAAACAAATGACGATGTTCCAACTACGTTGGGATTTCCCGCATCTAGGACTCGGAGTCTCACAGAGAAGGGCGAGGAAGCCTACGTTCAGAGAAAGGATAAGTACTGCCAAGACCGAGAGCTGCTCTGGTCAATGTGCAACGCCTTGGTACAGGAGGCGCAATATCCACCATCAGAGGTGATAAGAGCACTTGAGCTTGAGCAAAGCATCGTTCAAGCCTATGGAAGATATAGAAAACTGAATGACGAATATCTTGGCTTCCTGAGTGCCCAGAGGACAGACATGGCCAGACAAGAACTGGAGGTAGCTACCCCGGTAGTTGATATTCGTCATCGCATGTTCGAGTCAGCTATAACAACTTTACGGGGTGTAAGCCAACCCCAAGACAACAAATGATCGAGTTCAAAATACAACCGTAGCGAAACCAACTCGCAAGGATCCAAGGGTTCCAGTTTGGAAAGAAGAACACGGGCAAAAGCTGACGCAGCAAAGGCCATAATAGCATTTGAACAGAAAAAGGCATTGATGGTTCAACAAGAAACCGTAAGGAAAGATTAACGAGAGGAGGAGAGGACTCAGCAGGAGGCCGAGAGGACCCGAAAAGAGGCTGAGAGGACCCGGAAAGAGGCCGAACGACAAGCCCAGTATGAAGCCGAACTCACGATACTAGAGATGCACAAGGAAGCTGCCAAGCTTGATGCGGAGGCCCGTGCATATGAGCGAGACGAAGACGAGAACGAAAGATCACAAGGGCTTCCGGAAGAAACCGAAGACCCACTAAAAAGAGTAGCAGACTTTGTAAATACCCATTTAAATAACACTCCCGAGCACGACGAATATTATGGAATTACCGGGAATAATCCCGTGTCAACTGTTACTCAAACAGGAACTCAGAGCACTCCTACTGACCAACAGCAAATTGGATTAACTCCTGTAAGGACCACTACTGTAAAGTTTAGCCAACAACAAGATACGAAAACCCAACATGGCCATAGCGGGATCCACGCATCACTTCAACACCGTATCCACGGCATCAACAGCATGACGATTACGGTAACCAACCTGTTCAATCACGTTTGAATCGGGAAGCTCCCGAATTTAGACCAGCAACACCAGTAACTCCAAAACAGACCTTTAATACTATTGGACAAGGGTACAGTTTTCCAAGCTCAAGCCAGTCAACCAGCCATCAGCCTGATAGCTCAGTTACAGCTATGACAAACTTCATGCTGCGAAAGGAACTACTCTTGAAAAGTTTGACAGCCTTCAACGAGAGGCCAGAGTCTTATAATATGTGGAGGGCAAATTTCGAGTATGTTGCCCACGAGCTCCAGATATCAGCGAAGGGACAACTAGATTTACTGGTCCAATATCTTGGACCGGAGTCCACAGAAGACGCACAGAGTTTGCGTAACTCGACGGCCGAAGACCCTACTAAAGGCTTGGTTACACCGTGGAAAAGGCTCGATATCAGGTACGGTTCTCCGGTGATGGTAGAGCATTCATTAAAGAAAAAGTTAGACAGCTTTCCAAAGATTACGAATAGAGAACCGAAACGCCTATTTCAGTTGTCAAACATTTTGACAGAGATCGAATACACCAAATTGAAACCTCGATTTCAGAACCAACTTGCTTATTTTGATTCAACTTCGGGGATAAATCCCATTGTAAACAAATTGCCATATGGGTTACAGGACAAATGGTCAACAAGGTCGTCCAAGTACCAGGCAAAACATCACGTAGAGTTCACTGCCTTTACGGAATTCTCCGCATTCATTAGGGAGATGGCTGAATTTAAAAACAATCCAGCTTTCAACTATGACTTAGAACCAGCTGTTACAAATCAAAGAAGGAGTACGGCGGGGAGAACCCCCGCACCCAGTGCCAAAGTGAATGTTCACAAGACGAATGTAGACAAACAGACATCTCAAGCTAATCAAAGTGGTCAGTCAACACTTGAACGCTGCATCATTCATAAGACAAAACATTCATTGAATGAGTGTAGAGGATTTAAAGCAATGCCACTTGAAGAACGAAGAAAGCTCCTAAGAGAACACAATGTTTGCTTTAAATGTTGCGACTCTGACAGCCATCTAAAGCGGGATTGTACTTCCTGTGTTAAATGCGGAGAGTGTGGCAGCAATAATCACGTCACGGCCTTGCATCTTGATACAAAAAAGGCTGCGGATAAACCTAAAGGATCCCAAAAACAGCATGGCGGGGAGACCCACAGTAAATCAGAGAATCAAGACCTTGATGCAGAAGTCAGCTCAAGATGTACCCAAAAATGCAAGTCGAGCTACTCTGGGAAGTCTTGTGCAAAGATCCTGCCTGTCAATGTTTTCCACCGGGACAACCCGGATAAAGTCATCAAAACATATGCCATAATCGACGAACAGAGCAATCGTTCTCTAGCTTCACCTAGCTTTTTTTACATCTTTGAAGTAACAGATAAACCGGAAAGCTACACAATGTCTACATGTTCCGGCAAACAGACCACGTATGGGAGGCGTGGTGATGGCTTTGTTGTACAGTCCATGAGTGGAGATACAGAAATGAAGCTACCAAAACTGGTCAAAAGGAGCATTTATGGTTCAATTAAGGCACCGTACGCACAGCAGTTAAGACTAGGATGGGCTATTATTGGCGAAACCTGTCTTGACAAACAACACATCCCCCGAGAAGTGAAAGTAATGAGGACCCACCTCCAACCATCGGGTAGAGCTTCTATACTAAGACCATGCCAGAGTGGGTTTGAAATTAAAGATGACCCGATCTCAAGATATTAGCCAGAAATATTTGTTCAGACCAAAGACGACGAGAAGATCGCCATGTCCCACGAAGATAAGGTTTTTATGAAGACCATGGACCGGGAGTTCACACGGAACTCTGATGGGAATTTGGAGGCACCACTCCCGTTCAAGCCAACAAAACAACCTCTTCCTGATAACAGGCCACAAGCAGCCAGAAGAGCAAAATTGTTGGACATCAACTTAGCCAGAAATCCCACAAAGAAGGAGCATTTCCTTGAGTTCATGGATAAGATACTTAGTAACAACCATGCGGAGATTGCACCTCCGTTACATCAAGAAGAAGAACGTTGGTATTTGCCATTGTTCGGGGTATACCACCCCAAGAAACCCGAACAGATAAGGGGCGTCTTCGATTCGTCAGCAAAGCATGATGGTGTATCGCTCAACGATGTAATGCTTACCGGACCCGACTTGACTAATAGTTTATTGGGTGTCCTTATCAGGTTTCGGAGAGAAATGATTGCCATAACTGGTGATATACAGCATATGTTCCATTGCTTCATAGTACGGGAAGATCACCGGAACTATCTTCGTTTCTGCTGGCATGAAGACAACAACTTTGACAAGGACCTGATTGAGTACAGGATGAGAGTACATGTGTTCGGGAACAGTCCATCCCCAGCCGTAGCCACACTAGGACTTAGAAAAACAGCCAAAGCAGCAGAACAAGAGTATGGAAGTCACGTGACAAACTTTGTTACCAGGGACTTTTATGTAGACGACGGTTTGACCTCATGTCCGACTCCGGAAGAGGCAATCAAGGTCATGAAAGACACACAGGACGCCCTGAATAAATACGGGAACCTACGTCTTCACAAAGTAGCATCTAACAGTCCTGAGGTAATGGGAAGTTTCCCGTCAACCGACTTGGCTTCTAATCTGAAAGATTTGGATCTTGACGCAGATGAGAAACCGCTGCAACGAAGCCTTGGTTTGAACTGGGATGTGAACACAGACAACTTCCTGTTCGTTCTGTCAGACGACGAAAAACCAGTAACTAGAAGAGGGATACTATCGACAGTCAATAGCATCTTTGATCCACTGGGATTTCTCTCTCCCGTAATAATCCAGGGAAAGTTGATACTTAGGAAGCTAAATTCGGAAACAGTAGACTGGCACGAACCGGTTTCAGAAGACATAACGTCGGAATGGATAGCATGGAGAGATAGTCTGAAAGCTCTTGAAACTCTCCGGATCAAACGACCGATGGTAATCCATCTAAGTAAGGCCAGACTGCGTGATCTTCACGTATATTCTGACGCATCTGAAAGGGCAATTGCTGCAGTAGTCTACCTTCGAACAGTCAATGGAGATGACGAAGTTAATGTTGGCTTTGTTTTTGGAAAGGCAAAAGTTGCTCCGACCAGTGGGAATACCATTCCAAGGTTAGAACTTTGTGCAGCTGTATTAGCGATCGAAGTAGCCCAATGTGTGCTAGACAACATTGATGTTCCAATTGACACTGTTACTTACCATACAGACAGTAAAGTGGTTCTTGGCTACATCAACAACGAGATCAGACGTTTCCATACATACGTTGCCAACAGGGTGGAACGTATCCGGAAATATTCAGACCCTGACCAATGGAAGTATGTTCCCAGTGAACGTAATCCAGCAGATCCAGCGACAAGATCTGTCCCTGCTCAAGATATCAGCACATGTGAGTGGTTGGTGGGGCCCGGACAGTTATTGAAATGCAACGATCAAAACACGGCAGTTGAAATACATAGTTTGGTAGACCCGGACAGTGATCGGGAGATAAGAACGAAGACTACGGTTCTAAAAACAGAACTTGATCTGGTTCACCAAGAACCGGAAACCAAATGGTTAGAAAAATACTCTGACTGGAATAGGTTGAAATCTGTCGTTCTATATCTGCTCCGTTTCATACGAAAGTGTAGGAAGGACAAAAAGGCAGATGATGTCCAAGACGAGAAATCAGCAGCAGAGATGGTGATAATCAGGAGTGTTCACACTGACGTATATGGTGAAGAGGTCGATCTACTCAAGAATGGATAGACACTCCCAAAAAGGAGCCCGCTTTTGGGTCTCAACCCTTACTTGGATAATAACAGCCTTCTTAGAGTAGGTGGGCGCATTGTTCACTCGGACCTGTCATTGAAGGAGAAAAGACCAATTATTATTCCTGGAGGTCACCACTTATCAACACTGATAATACGACACTGTCATGAGCAGGTTAGGCACCAAGGACGCCACTTTACAGAGGGCGCTGTTAGAACATCAGGTTTTTGGATAACTAGTGGGAAGCGCCACATATCTTCATACATCCACAAATGTGTTACCTGCAGAAAACTACGTGCCAAAACAGAAACCCAGATAATGGCTGATCTGCCAGAAGACAGACTAGAAGTAGCACCTCCCTTTTCCAATGTGGGTGTCGACGTTTTCGGTCCTTGGACCGTAGTCACCCGACGAACACGAGGTGGACAGGCGAACTCCAAGCGCTGGGCCGTACTGTTTACGTGTCTTGTAACAAGAGCTGTACATATAGAGTTGGTTGAAGAGATGAGTTCGTCTGGATTTATAAACGCCTTGAGACGTTTCACCGCAATCCGTGGTGAAGTCAAGATATTTCGGTCTGACAGAGGGATCAATTTCATTGGAGCAGTAAAAGACCTCCATATCCAAGCCATCAATGTGGAGCAAGGACCAGTCAACCACTATTTGAAACAGTCGAACACCGTCCGGGTATTTAACCCGCCTCATGCTTCCCATATGGGCGGAGTCTGGGAACGAATGATCGGCGTTACCAGAAGAATTCTGGATTCCATGTTGTCAAACACCAACAACAAGAACCTGACACACGATGTGTTACAAACCTTCATGGCCGAAGTGAGTTCAATCATCAACTCCAGACCACTGCTGCCTGTTTCAAGCGATCCAGAAGATCCACTGATTTTGACACCAGCGATGTTGCTCACCCAAAAGGTAGATTATGTCTTTTCCCCGAAGAAGCTCGGGGAATTCAGCCAGAAAGATCTGCTCTTGGCGGAATGGAGGCGAGTTCAAGCCTTGGCAAAGACTTTTTGGGCTCGTTGGCGAAACGAGTATCTGCCCCTCCTTCAATCAAGGCAGAAATGGACTTCATCAACAAGAGATACGTAAGAAGGAGATGTGGTCTTACTTAGAGACAAGACCGCACATCGAAACAACTGGCCAATGGGAATTATCACTAGAGTTTTTCCCGGAAAAGATGAGCATGTTAGGAAGGTAGAAATACGGATTATATCCGAAGGGAAGGCCACAGTGTTCACCAGGCCTATTACAGAGCTGGTTCATCTGGTCGATTGTGATGAATGAACCGGGTTGTTGAGTGTGTTTCGACACGCATACTGTTCTTTTTCCTTTTCAGCTTATGGAAATGGCATGGTATGGTGTGGAACTGGCAATGGAATGGTAATGGTAGTGGTGATGGTAATGGTTATGGTTATGGTTTGGTGTGGTATTCCCCATAGAATGGACCTCCTTGGATCTGTACCGACCGTCAACCGAAGGACACCGTTGTTTGTACGTTGAGTAACATTTAGTGACACTCACACGCTATATATGTGACACCCGGTTACTCATTTTAGTGACACTTAAGTTATATAAGTGACACCGGATTATTCATACTATAGTGACACTCACTTAAATATTGTGACATTCCGTTTATATTTTTCCGGAAGACCTCCGTCTAAGAAGACATTTTATAAACTTTAAACATCATTCATCGATTTAATTCAGTGACACTTAAGTAATACAAGTGCGATTATTATGTTCAGTGACACTTACGTCATTTTGTGACACTCATTTCTCTTGGATTTGTCCGACAAGAAGACTCCCGGAAGACTTCCGTGCTCACGTGAGCAAGATGACCGTCTAAGAAGATGGACAATTATTAACTGTGTATATATATATTCATTTTATATAGGTTAAATTAAGTATTTCATTATTTGTGACATATTAATATCCGTTTGTGATTGGGATTTCCCGTGATATTTGACGAAGTCAAGTCGTATTTATATTCGGATTATGTGTTCCATAGAACTTTATTGGATTATACCGTTCATTATTATTGTAACTTTGACATTCATGTCTATTGTATGATATCAAAGGATTGAAATCAGATGGGGAGTGTACTGCCAAACCTGGCACATTTATTCTGTTAATTTATTTCATAGAACTTTATCCATCAGTTACACAGTCATATTCATCTGCTACAATTATTGATTTTTAAGCGGATCATTTCTACGAAAATAGTTATTCCTTCTACGGCGTTCCATAATTTGAATACCTGTGTTTTTATACGTGTGTGGTTTAAACTTCCTTTCACGCCTGACAAGGAACCGCATGGACGCCTTCCAGGGAGCTCACTTCTGTTCGTGGTAAACCACGATCGTATGTATTCAATCATCATTTGTAAATTATATACAAACTCTTCAAATGTTTGGATAATAACTTTATTAATTTAATTATCAGTCGATTGTTCCAGAAAATGTGGATTTTATATGGAGCGGTGAAACCGAAATATCAAATTCATTTGTGTATTGCACGGACATTATTAATTTCTCCTTTCAACAAGTGACTTTAATTTAAATATCATTTCACACATGAACTTTAATTGTTAATTATGTAATTTATATATTTATTACCGTTTAAAACCCCGTAATTCAATCTCGATTTGCTACATTGTAAATTTGTGTATATTTTTATATTTTGTAGTTTTTACCATTCGCACGTACATACGTACAAATTCCAGTAAACATTGGACTGGACTGGTGTTTTTGTTCTGTCGGCCCTAGCCCCGACACTAGCACATTTCAGTTGGTTCATTGTTTGATTGGGGTAAAGCTAGCTGTTGCCCAGGGACAGCATATTTAAAATGGCAGCCGTTTTGAAGATGGCCACCATTTTACGGGAAAAAAGTTTCAGGAATCACTTTGCAAAATTAAAGTGTTCATATTTTATATGAATGTTCAGTAAAGGTAAATTATAACACCAACAAAATCAAAGAGGAAAAAGACAAGATGTACAAACAAAAAATCGGAATAAATCAGGTACCAAACATGACAGAGAAAAGTACAAACAAATGAAACATCAGGCACAAAAAAACAACTCCGACAACCCTACTGGAAACATATTGAAATCATAGTTACACCAAACGAAGAAGGAAGTAAGTAGTTTTGAAAATATGAAAAAATTCTGGTCATTTTTAAGAGTTAAAAAAAAACAAATTACACAATGACATCACTGAAAAAGAAGGAAAACTGGTCACAAATACTAAACAGAAAGTCACGTTATTTTAATGAACAATTCCAGTCAATGTTCTCCGATCCTAGTGAGATAACATCACAAAAATTTAGAGATCAAAATCACATGGAGTCATCAAACTTTACCTCACTATGCCAGACATTACTGTTACAAATAATGGAATTGCAAAAATCTGACAAACTTAACCAAAACAAAGCTGCCGGCCAAGAAGAAATTAAACCAATTCTTTTAAATCAATTAACAAAACATTTTCCACCTATGCTTGATTTTTAACAAATCTTGAGAATATGATGTCTCTCCGACAGACTGACGCACAGCACATGTTTCTCCAATCTTCAAGAAGTATTGTCAACTGAAATACAGACCTCTCTCCCTCATATGCATTTGCTGTAAAATCTTGGAGCATGTAGTCAGTGCCATAATCATGCAGACAAACACAGTATGATGTATCCACTCCAACATGGCATTCGAAAAAACCGTTCCTCAAAAAACAATTACTGAAATTTTAGATGATACAACAAAAATATGGAGAACACGTTCAACACAGATGTCTTAATCATTGATTTTACAAAAGGTCTCGACAAAGTCATTCACAATCTTTTGGCAAACAAACTAAACTATTATGGCATACAAGGAAAAACAAACATTTGGATTAAAAACTTTCTTTCAAACCACACTCAAACAGTATTACTGAACGGGGAAACATCTGAATATGTACCAGAAAATCGGGCGTACCGCAAGGTTCTGTCTGCATCGCTGATGACACAATTGCATATCTCACTAGATAATCTGAGACTGACTACATCTCACTTCAAAATGACCTTGACAAACTAAGTACATTGGAGCAAAACGGAAAATGGCTTTTCACCCTGAAAAATGAAATGTTTTAGCCATAACCAGAAATAAAATACCTCTAAAATATAACTATACACTACATGGAAACAGACCCGAACAAGTAGATAAAGCAAAATATCTAGGAGTAACAATCGAACCAGACCTTAAATGGGAGTCACATGAACAAAATCAACAGCAAATAGAACTCTAGGCTTTTAACGCAGAAACATGAACATAAGTTCCAATAAGGTGAAAGTACAAGCATACAAAACATTAGTTAGACCATCCTTGGAATAGGCTTGTTCAATATCAGATCCCTACACAACTGAAAGACGACATCGAAAAAATAGAAAAAGCACAACGTAGAGCTGCTCGATATGTTACAAATCGTTACCATAGCATCTGAATGTAACAAACATGATTGGAAAAACTAAACTGGCGTAGCTTTCTAAATTGCAGAACAGACAGCAGACTTACATTAATGTACAAAATTACAATTGAATAATTAGACATCTCCAAAACCGACAGACTAATACAGACTTTTAAGTCATTTAAAACTTGCTGCATCAGCCCATAGCTTTACAGTCAATTGTTACCACTGGGTCAATGCGTCTGCTGGTGTACTGTTAGTCCCCGAGGGTAATCACCAGCCCAGTAGTCAGTACTTCAGTGCTAACCCGAAAGCCGATTCTATTTGGAACCTTGCAATATCTAAATTTTTGTAAATTTTGTTGAAAACTAGTGAGTATCTCCCTCACGCAAAGCTCTGTCCTTAGCTGATTTTGGCTTTACATTTAGATGATATTGGTATTTGGTCTCTATCAGTTTTTTGAACAACTTTGAGTTTATGGTCTTCCAAACGTTTAGATTTTATCTGCATTGAAAAGACATAAATTGTCGAAATACGCATATGCAGAAAATAAATTCACAGTAACTTCGGTATTTAGTTATTTGTTACCACTGGGTCGATGCCTCTGCTGGTGGACTGTTCACAGTAACTTTGGTATTTAGTTATTTGCACAGTTTTATCTTATGAAAAAAAAACTTATATTTTCTTTTGACTTAGGTATAAGCATTCCGAAGTACCAAATGGCAATTTGTGTTGAAGGTGGCCAATCAACGAAGTAGAAGTAAGAGGGGAGGGAATTTATGCGAAAAAAAAACTAAATGACCGCCAAAATACGGAAACAAAATATAAACTTTGTCCAAGTTCGATTAAAATTGATTTCTAGGTAACTTTAAGGATTCAAATAAAAAGGAATCATCAAATTTGTAATCTGAAGTGACATCAGCTATTGCTCGCAATTCAAATATAGTTAAATTTGACATTTAAATCAAAATCTTCAGTACAAAAATCAATGCGATCCCAGGTGATGAAAATTGTGAGTTTGTTTTTTCTTTAGTGTTTCTGAGATATGCATTTGCAAACAACGTTACTGAAATTTGTAAACGGGAGCGAATTTCCCTCTGGAAACATTTCCAAAGATCACCCAATGAAAAATGTAGGCCGTAACTGCCACGGATCAAAATGAGTCTGTTTAAAAATTGTTCATCAGATCGGGTTAAAAAAATTTAAACTTTATTTGAAAATTTATCAATGATAACAATTGAATATTATAAAATGTAACCTATATTGTCATATTGTCTTATATTACTTGACCGTGTTAGAACCAAACATGGACACAATAATCCTGAGATGGACCTGTTTAAAATTGTATTCTGCAGACCCATGCCCTATCCAAGAATTCCAACAGTAGTGAATATACATTGTAGTTTGATATTGAGCCTTATTGGAACTGTGAAACCAATGTGGCCAAAGGGTTCTTTTTGGAGGGAACGATGTAATGACTATTGTGGCTAAGTTTGGTTTCAATTGGCTCAGTAGTTTCAGACACAATCACAAACCTCGACAACTTTAGTAAGCATTATATTTTTGATTATGTTACCCCGAGTGTCGTCGACGGCTAAAAATCTAAGTATACTAGACCTACCCATGTTTATACTACAAGAAAAAATAGCTTGCATGAATTGTTTCAATTCTAATTATCACTGATATGATATTTCTAAACCAAATGTACGAGAATTGTCCTGAAGACCCCCCCCCCCCCCCTTCCATGATATGTTTTAAACTTTATTTGAAAATAAGTAACTTTATATTTATCAATGATAAGAACTGAATATTATAAAATGTAATCTATATTGTCATATTTCATTTCAAAACAAGCAGACAATATTGACAAGACTCGTTTCTAGGGTGTGAAGCCTATTTATATGACATGTGTCTTTAGCTATAGGTCACATTCAAATATCTTGTTACACAATTTCATTTCATAAATTAAGGTACTTGCCTGTTAATACGTTTGGATTTCTCTCTTTCAGTGTTCGGCTTGCCCGTAAGTTAACTCGCGCGACAAAACCGAGATACCTCACATCCGGTATCGGCCATTATTTAGTTTACTTTCTCGGCGTCTAGAAAGACGGTCGTGTTTCTCGCTCGGAAGAATTTATATCCTTTCGCTCAATCATTCTGATGTTTGTGGAATGGCGGAAGATATTCGTAGAGATGATAATTCACTGGCCGAAGACAAAAATTAAGAGGAATCACCACATGAAACTTCTACAAGTCAGATGAGAACGTCGTCAGGACGAAAGAGAAAGTCGAGGTCTAAATATGACAAACTAGATGATAAATGGAATAACATGTTCTCAACTCTAGTCTGTAAGTTAGATTCTAGTATGTTTAATTTCATGAAAAATGAGATGGCCTAACAGAAAGGTGACAAAATAGTGACAAAACGTCTGTGTCAGCCGAGTTGTCATCACATAGACGAACCCAGTCTCATATTCATAGTCCTAGGCATTCTTCAGAAGAAAGTGAAAATGAAATGCCTATGGAGGATCATATATTTCGCTCCAACCAGGACAAGCAGAAGTCTTGGGTTCGGAGGGTGAGGACACAAAGTCTAAAAATGAAACTTGGTCAAACAAGGGAAAAAAGTGTCCCTTCCAACTCTTTAGTGACGAAAACAGAAAAGAAAGTTGGCATCGAAATGGATGATTCACAAAAATAAGTCCTTCTTGGTCATTGATGTGCTGATAAGCCAAATAATATCAATGCATTTGCAGATAAAGATATGTTCCCAGTTGGGGAAGAAACAGAAAAAATATCCTCAGGTACTGTCAATAGATGATATGATAGAAAGGTGCCTGATTAAGAAACATGGTAATAAAGCCTCTTTTGCAAAGGGCAAAACTTTATTTTCGCAAACGCACAAGATGCTTGAAAGGATTGATTACAAAGGTCAGCAAGCTAGCTATTTAGGTATCATTTAAAGCATGTGCATGCAACAGGGTTTAGGAAATTTGAAAGGGACCATTAACTCAAGATAAGCATAATTTGAAGAAGGTAATTCAGCAGACAAAATATATTTTTGCTATGTCAACAAAAGGGCTAGATCAAATAGGTAGAGCTGGAGCGTTTCATCATATTTTGAGACAACAAACGTGCATGACTGACACGTCGCTGTTTCGTATAGATGACTCTAGAGATATAACTGATTTGCCATTGTCGGGAGATGGTTATTTTGGTGATCAGTTAGTTACAACTTTGAAATCACGGAAACAAAAAGACAAGACTCTTGATGGGATAAGGGATTATTGTTTTCAACTCCAGAGAGGATACAAAATCTAAAAGTAGCAATAAATGAGTTATTGAGCGGCTCAAATACAGCTCGTCATTTTCTAAATATATTGGGAATAATGGACTCTTGTCTAGAATTAATACCCAACAGTCATTTTTCGTGAGACCAATTCAAATGCATTTTATTCAAGCTTGGAAACCATCCAAATGAGAATGGATGTACAGATTCCATTCACTCAAGAATTGAAAATGCATCTGGCTTGGTGGCTTTTAACAAAAACATAATGAAAGGGTGAATCATAGCACGTTCAGACAACGGTTACAATAACAACAGATGCCTTGAAAACGGGCTTGGGGGTCATATGTAGGACCTAACAGTTCAGGGTCTTTGGTCCCAGAGTCAAGCCAAACAGCATATAAACAATCTGGAGTTGCAAGCAGTATACCTGACAATAAAACATTTTCTAAAAGCTCTGAAGGGAAAGTATGTTCTGATTTGTTCTGAAAATACAACAGTCGTACAATATCTCAATAAACAGGGTAGGACACGATCAAAACAGTACAAATATGGGATCTTTGGAATCTTGCAATAAAACACAATATTGTATTGAAAGCAGCCCACATAGCAGAAAAATATACTTGCAGACAAACTTAGCAGGATCAAAATTAAGTCAACAGAATGGTCTTTGAACACGCAGATAGTTCAACAGTTATTCACAATTTGAAGGTTACCATGAGTAGACTATTTGCATCAGCAGAGAATCACAAGTTTCCAGATGTACATGAAGCCAGGAACATCAGACATTGGCCCTGGACTCTCTGTCGATCAAATGGGAAGGGATGTTTGCGTATGCATATCCACCCCCAATCACTGATACCCAAGATGTTGCAAACTACGGCAGTAGAATACCGAAGGAACAAAGGGGTGGATTTTACAAAAAATCGAAGTCCAAAGGCATGGCCAAAACGAGAACATGGAAAACAACGACGCCAGACACAAAACAACGACGCTAGACAGGCAAAAGGCACAGAAACAGAAATCACAACATTCAAAACAAAGCACTCACAGTGTGAACTCCAGTGAAACTGTGAGTGACATCAGGTGCTCCGGAAGGGTAAGCATGTCCTGCTCTGTTAACAGCACCCGTCACACTGTGAGTGGGTCAATCCAGGAAAATGTCAAAGTCGGTAGTCAAATCCGGGAAGACGCGAATCTAGCTGAAAATGTACACTTTCATTTGGGATACTGACACGTCATATCTTTCGATGATGTTATGGTGACGGCCATAGAATTTCTTGAGGGATGAAATTAACATAGGTTGAACAAATCCCTGACTAAGCAGCTTTTGGGACAGTGTTTTTGCTCTGTTCAAAAAATCACTGTACAAACTACACGCTCGACAGTAACGAATCAACTGTGAAATATACACTCCATAGGCTGAAGAGGTAGGTATATTGCTGCTTAGAAAGGGAAAGTTCACAATTAGGAAATTAAAATCATCACGCTTATCATACAGCTTAGACTTCAAACGTCCATCTTCGTCAATATACAGTAACAGATCTAGGTACGAAGCTGAATTAGGTGTGTCAGTTGTTTCTTTAATTTCAAGCTCATTGGGATAGATCTGATGTAAATACTCCTTAAATTTAGGATTATTAAGAGAGAGTACATCGTCTATGTAGCGGAAGCTGAAATTAAAGGACTGGGCTAAATATTTTTGTTTTCTTTGAATAAGCCCTTGTAAAAACTTGGCCTCGTACGAGTAAAGGAAAAGGTCAGCTAAAAGCGGCGTACAGTTAGTTCCCATAGGAATCCCTATTGTCTGTTGGAAAACACGACCTCCGAATTCGACAAAAATATTGTCGATCAAAAATTCTAACATTTTGATTACGTCAGTCTCGGTGTACCTCTTGTTTGAATCAGTGTGGTTCTTAACAAAATATGTCTTGTCTTTCCCTATAACTAAATAGGTGTATCTGCGTTCTCCATTTTTAGTGCAGAAACATTGATGTATTAAATCTGCAATTACTGTTTTAAGTTTATTGTGTGGTAGGGTTGTATAAAGAGTAGAAAAGTCAAAGGTTTGAATGCTATGGCAATGGGGAAGACTGGTTGAGGATAGCTGTTCAAGGAGATCTTTTGAATTTTTAAGAATCCACATTTGATTCACACCGTTTGTGGAGTAAGCTTTATTACAGTAATTTTTTCAGACCATCTCTGACTGCGGTCAACAAATGGATAATTATCTATGCGAGATAGTACTGATCGCCCCTTATTTGTCCAAGCAATCGTTGTACCCACGGTAACTTCACCTTATGGTAGATCACCCAGTAATATTACCACTGTTAGACAATCATCTAACACAGGGACAGGAAAAACAAAAAGTAGTACAGAAGTGTTCAACCTGACTGCATGGGAAATATCGACAGACAGCTTAAGAAAAAAGGTTTTTCAAAAAACACTAGAAAACTTCTGTCCGCTCATGGAGATCAGGTACACAGAAGGACTACAGAAGTTAATTTGGACAAGTCAAAAGCTGGTGTGATCAACGGAAAATTGATCCATATGAGGTATCTTTAAAGGCCTGTGCAATTTCTTTTTGTCTTCCTTATTTGACAAGGGTTTAAAATATAGAACCATAGCTGGATACAGATCGATGCTTTCCCCAGTCTTATCTCCTGTAGATAAAATTCCAGTTGGGCAACATCCTTTCATTATCAGATTACTTAGAGGTGTTTTTAACTCGAGACCACCAGTTCGCAAATTACTTCAAGAATGGGATTTGCATTTGGTATTAAATATGTTAAAAAAAAGCTATCCTTTGCTCTTATGGAAAATGCTTATCTAAAGTATATCAATCGGAAAACAGCATTCTAATTGCAATCACCACTTTAAGAAGATGCAGTGATCTCTAGTTTTTAAGGATAGGTGACAGCTCGGTAAGGTTTGTGAGACATGATTTAGCTAAACAAGATAGGGCTTTCCATGACAACTCGAAAATTTTTGTTCCTTCATTTGCAGAAAACAAATAACTTGGCCCAAAGAGATCTCTTTACATGTTTCTCAAGAAAACTGAAGAGTTTAGACCAGAAAACAAAATTCAGAAACCACTAGTAGTTAATGTTCATCTATAAACAAACCGCACAAACCTGTATCTTCACAAATCTTCAAAATGGATTGTTAAGTCAATTAAGATCATGGCATATAAACAAAAACAAAAAGGTCATTAAGAATGTTAAGGGTCACTCTACAAGATCCATTGGTCCTTTTGGGAGCAAGTATGAAGTGTATACGTAAGTGCTGATTGGATCACCCCTACAACATTTCAAAATTTTATTTAAAAGATGTAAATATAGATTTCTTGAATTTGTAGATCACTGAAGAACTCCTTCTCGTCGAGTGGCGGAGGAAATGTATAACAGTTAATTTTGTGGATGTTATTGTGATGGGTTTGAGGACAGATGGTAGAAAGGATACATACTGTCTGATGTATATACATTGGAATATACAGTTAGGTTTTTAATCCTAAAAGACAAAGATTATAGCACTATTTGTATTGAGTAAGCGATTATATTATATTATTATATAATCTTTAGGAAGAATGGAGTTGTAAATGTATAAAAAACCTACCGCTGTTATTGCTTTGGAATCAATAAAAATCCAAACGTATATGACAGGCAAGTAACTTAATTTATGAAATGAAATTCAAACATTTGAACTCAAATTCAAAATCTATGATTAAATTATACTTGTCTGTCAAATAAAGTTACCCAACTTCCTCCCCAGTATAAGTATATTTTTCCTATGGTGTCTTTCTAGACGCCGAGGGAAACTAAATAATGGCAGATACCGGATGTGAGACATCGCAGTTATGGCGCGCTTTTTAAGTTCCGGGCGAATCGAATACCGAAAGAGAGAAATCCAAACGTATATGCTAGGCAAGTCATGTTAAACTATTAGCGTCATCGATCAGTCACGTGACCAAAGTGGCTACCTGTGGATTGTCGTATTTTGTACATAGAAATATAACGGTGTCTTGTAAAAAATAGAAAATACTAAGATTTAAAATTGCGTTCTTTAAAATGTACAACTATGTGCTTATTCTACGTGACTTTATCTTTCTTTCAGTATAATTTTTATGAGAATCGAAAGAGGTTTAGTCTCGTCAAAATTGATTCTAAAAGTTCACATATTTTCACAAGTACTCCCTTTATAACGCATTGTAAATGTCGTATTTTTTGTGAAGTATCCCCTTTTTAGAGCCGAATTTGGAAAGAACTAATACACTTTTCTAATTTCTACAACTATGTGGTGAAAATAAAAAAGATTTGCTATTCGTCGATGTAATTCTTTTCACTTAAGATAAAGATCTTCTCTCGTCAAAATCGATTTGAAAATCGACATTTTCACTGATTCTACAACACCAGACACCAGCCAATATGGCGACAGCTAGATTGTGATGACTCAACAACATTAATTGTCAATCATACTATATTTTGTCAATATTTTGAAACACAAATGATTTTAAAAATGAAAAATTTATAACTGTTTGAAATATAAAAAAAAATCTAAAAATTTCTAATTTTGAATGAAGAAGATTGTTTATGGTTCAGTTGTTTTATGACCCTTTGACAGCCACCCTTGATGTTGATTGTGCCAATAAACAATTTTCACCTGTGATACCTGTGGCTTAAATTATGTAAGAATGATCTGATGATGATATATGACCAGGTGTGTAACAAATTCGTGTGTTGTGTAGTCAACGGCTATATAATTTATATTTTGAAGCATTGGCTTATTTTCTTTACGTGAAGTCCCAATCATAATTTTATAATTATAATGCTTCAGGGGGTTATTTCTTAAATTGTTGCATTTTATTAACCATATGTAACATTTAAAACATATTTTAAAAATAAACAAATGATATAATATACCATGACAAACTCGTTAAATAATATACAGGTACCAGTACAGTTCACGTATACCAGTTGGCAACTGACAGACAGAGTTACATTTCCTCAAAAAGTCGGTAATAGCTTAGTATGATAATGTATTTATAAAACTGGAAGTTGAGTTCAAATTTTAGAATTTGGCAGATTTGGTAATTTTACTGTATAGGGCTTTATATTCGCGGTATGAAAATTTCGCGTTTTTCAGTCTTAGATATATTCGTGGTTTTTAATATTCGCGGTTATTCAGTTTTATATCACCAAATTTATTGAAATTTAAGTTAAGAGTGAAATATTCGCGGGGAAAAATTTTCGCACATATCATGTTAAACGCGAATAGCGTGAAAATAAATACTCCGCGAAATATAACAACCATACAGCAAATCATAAACTTGGTAAAAATCAATGTAAGAGGATATCTAAAATAGTCTACCCAGAGTTGTTTAATATGGGCATGCGCGAAAAAAAAAAACTGGATTCAGAACGACGCTTAATTAGTAGGTAAAAACATCTACATAGCTTATGTTATTAGTTAAACATGTAATCCGACGTTAAACTAGCGGCTCAGAAAATGAACCTGTATCACTCATCTGACAAAATGCTTCTATGCCATGCATGACCAAAAAAGATTTTTTTTTGTCAATTTCGGTATAATGTTAGCTATGTTCTCCATTGGCACCCGTGTTTTTTGTCAGATCCTATTCAAATGAGTAATTTTTGCAAAAGACCTTCTATGTATAATTTCAATTCAGTATAGTTAAATTTGCTTATCAGTGGTTTCAGAAGAGAAGATGAAAATGTGATTTTTCCCGTAGGTCCAATATTAAAATATGTTCTGTGCTTATGGCCTTGGTTTTTTTTGTCTGATCGCACTGAAATGAGCAATCTTTGTAAAGTACCTTCCATATATCATTCCTTTAAAGTTTGGTTGAATATGCTTCAGTAGTTTCAGAGAAGCTAAAAATGTGATTTTTCCCGTAGGGCCCAATGTTAAACCTAAGTTCTGTGCTGGCAGCCATGTTTTTATTGGATCGGAACGAAATGAGCAATCTTTATAAGAAAGCTTTTATATATCATCCCTGTAAAGTGTGGTTGAATTTGCTTGTGTGGTTTCAGAGAAGAAGATGGAAATGTGACTTTCCAATAGGGTCCAATGTTAAACATTGTTCTGTGCTAGCGGTCATATTATTTATCGGAACGGAACGAAATGAGCAATCTCTGTAAGGGACCTTTAGAACATCATTCACGTAAAGTCTAATTAAATTTGCTTCAGTGGTTTCAGAGGAGAAGATGAAAATGTGATTTTCCCCAAAAGGGTCCTATGTTAAACTTGAGTTCCCCGCTGTAAAGGACCTTTAGTACACTAATCCTGTAAAGTTTTGTTGAATTTGCTTCAGCGGTTTTAGAGGAGAAGATGAAAATGTGATTTTCCCCAAAGGGACCTTTGTTAAAACTAAGTTAAGCCATGTTTTTTTCGGATCGGAACGAATTAAGTAATCTTTGTAAGACATTCTATGTATCATTCCTGTAAAGTTTGGTTAAAATGTGAAAGGTTAACGAACGGGCGTCGGTCGGACACTAAAGGACTTTTGGGTCAGGTGAACTAATAGATTTAATAACTTACAAAATTTGAGCGTCATATTAAAATCTTTGAAATAAAGGACGTCCCCGTACCGTAGGAGTTCAAATAGCTTATCTTTAAAGGACTTCGAATTTTCCATGTCAGTAGATATATCAAGATACCAATTATTAACCCGTCTTACCCTCCATAGGGTACAGGTAAGGTCCAATTTCAAACCCATTTTCTCTATTTATTTTGAAGGTTATGCATGTAACATGAAAATGAGTTACTTTCCGCATGAAACATCTGATAAGATTAAAGTGTATGTTTAAAATTATTTGTGAAATGTTGACCATAATTTTTGTAATTCCTCTGTTTAAAAAAATGTTTTAGTGCACCGTACAAAAAAAAAGAAAAAAAGTGAAAACAAGCCTTGAAAAGATTGAAAATGTAAACATAATTCATTGAAGACAACTTTCTTAACAGGATGACATATTTGGGAGTATTTACCATCTCCATGAGTTTCGTTTTTAATCAATGTATCTTGTGTGATGTGTAGTAGAACAAGTGTGGATAGTATTGCAGGACAATACAGAAGTTCCCTACCGGTAGATTAATTCTTTGCTTTACCAGCAAAAATAGTAAAACAGTAAAAGAAAAACGTCCGAGGCCAACAATCTGTCAAAATCAGGGGACCAGAACAAAAGCTCGAACCTGATTTGTAACTCCTGGTGGCAGGCTCAAATAGCAAATATCCTGAAATCTTACATTTTAACACTATTTTCTAAGTCCAAGGCCACATTTTAACACTATTTTCTAAGTCCAGGGCCACATTTTAACACTATTTTCTAAGTCAAAGGCCAATAACTCCATCAAAAATCAATGGACCACCAAACTCGAACTTGATCTGTAACTCATAGTGGTAGACATTCCTAGCAAATATCAGCTTAACATCTGGAGCGGTTTCGGAAAAAAAGTCCGGAAAACCTATATTTTACCAAAATTTTCCAAGTCCAAGGCCCATAACACCGTCAAAAACAAATAGAACGGAACCAAACTCGCCCTTGACCTGAACTGTAACTCATGGTGGTTTGATTTACATACAAAATACATATCAAGTAAATATCTCTTATAGTATGGGAAATAAGTCCGGAAAACTGAGTATGACGGACTGACGGAGTGCAAACCTAAAGTCCCCTTCGCCGAAGCCTTTGTGGGACTAATAAATGAAATGATGTACTAAAATTGGCATTATCAAATCAATAGCAATATCATGCTGAAGGAACAAAGAATACATAAATTGCATAAATGAACGTTCAGAGATACTGGAAAACTGAAAACACGAGAAGACGAAGGGCCAAAGATGGGATACATTTACTTATATTTAATTATCATAAACATAACATTCAAAAATTATGCAGTCATAGAGTGACTGAGGTTGACATCAGGTTCTCCAGAATGGAAAAAGATTTCTGCTTTTTTTTTACAACACACGTCACTTTCAGTGAGTACATCCAAGGTAAAGTAAAAACAGAGTAATTTAAGATGTTCTCATTTGTGAAATTGACACACTTTTGTACCATGACATCGTGGCACACATGACGGCAGTAGAATTTCTAAGGAAAGAGAGTTACAAAGGCTGCACATACGAACGTATCCTAAACTTAACAGTTTTTGACTCAGTGGTTTTGCTTTTTTAATAAGTCCTTGCATAGATAAAGTGTATGCTTTACAATAACAAACTAACTGCGAAATATACACTTCGTACGCTTTGGGTAGTAATACTGCTGCTAAGAAAGGAAAGTGAACAGTTGTGAAGTCCGAATCATCACTTTTGTCATATAGGCTAGATTTCGTAAAAAAGGATTCCCCGTGCAAGAGATGTATACTCTATATAAAATAAAGAGTGCTGTGAGGCAGTTCGTGTTATCATAAATAAACAAACAAGTTAAAAGTCTTGTCGAACTGCGATAAAAGGGAAAACAAAAAAATATATACACATATCAAAACGTAAAAATGATTAAAAAACAAGACGACAGAGGTCTTCTTGTTTTTTAATCATTTTTATTGCTGTTCGACAAGAATTTTAACTTGTTTGTTTATTTATGCTCTATATACATTTTAGTTATGGTGTACTGGTTTTGAGAGAAATGCTCATATGGACATACTATCTTACTTTCAAATTTTGATATTTATAATTTTTGTAATTTCAAAATATCATTCTGACCACCTGTATATTGTGCCCACATCTCATGATTTTATTATGCAAGTTCACCTTCTAAGACTCGAAGAGTGCCCTGTGGTTGTTGATATGTTGTGATTGTCTTCTGTGAGTCTTTTTGTCGGACAACGGATGGAAGCGATTGTATGATATGGCTAGAGATTAGGATTCCAAATTTCAAATTATTGCTGTGTGTGGTATATCGACCACCTGGCTCAAACAATATATTTTGGGATAATTTTAATTATTCAATCGAACAAGCTTTTAATTATACATCTAATGTTATTATCACTGGAGATATAAACGTTGATTTGTTAAGCAATCAAATAATCGGTTATCTGAAATAATTTCAATCTATAATTTAGATAACGTAATCAAAGAACCAACAAGATTAGGAGCTATACTCGACCCCGTCTAGGTGTCCAATAAGGATATTATAATTGACTCTGATGTTCTTGAAATTGGAAGAAATATAAGTGACCACGAAGCTACACTTGTTCATTTAAAAATACCACAACCCATTAAAAAGTCATATAAACAAAAGATATGGTTGTACAAGAATGCAAATTTTGATGCACTTAATAATGATATTTCTCAATTTCAGTGGGATGCATTCCTTAATAATTGTACAGATGCTAGTGCTATAGCTGACAAATTTGCACACAAATACCTTGAGATAGTAAACAAACATGTTCCTACAAAAATTGTGCAAGTTAAGCAAATTGATAACCGTGGATCAATTCAGAGATAAACTAGAAAACACGAGGGGACTTTATAAACATAAGTAGATGATATAAATCGGAGAATGGTTTTTATGAAATAAAAACGATACGCTAGGCTATGGAATAGCCTTGGATAGAAAATTGCGTGTTTGATTGAAAAGGGTGTGGAGGCTCATGATGTATTTGTATACTCAAATCAATACTTGAAGTAAGCCTTTCTCGGTACTTCTTTGTAAATTCTTCTATCGGTTTGCGCATTTGAGAAAAGAGGTGAAGAATACCCTAAATCAAAAGAAATGAAAGTAATATTTCTGCAATAACTGAATACAATATGCCTTCTTCAAACTGAGTGAAAAATCATCAATAATATCATCATGAAAATGAAATAAAGTCTATTGATGCAAATGTAAAACACGAGGGGACTTCATAAACATAAGCAGGTGATTGAATGATTCGATCAAACTCATTTTGCGACCTTTTAAAGCGGTGTTTCTTATCGTATTTGTATATTATAAAATTATAGCCTGTTGATGAGGTTAATGCAGAAATTTATTGACATGAGAAATGGATATTGACCGAGGACGAATTTCTGCATTGACCGAATTCAATAGGCTACAATTGTTTTATTATTTTCCATGTTTTCCAAATGTTATTTTATTATAATAGCTTTTATAGATAAATAAATTGCCTCACAAATTTTTAAATAACGCCAGACATGATTCTAACAACCATGCATAAAATTCTAATTAGTGGAACTAGAAATTGACACATCCTGTCTTATAAAACCTAAAAACAGCATATCAATATTTCAAAATAAAGTTTTTGCCAACAGAATTCCTTATACGTATTTGTATTGTTTGATTTTGATTGAGAGTTTTGTAACTGAAATTACATGGGATCAAATAAATATAGACTAGAATAACAAATCATATGTAAGAAACATTATTTTAAATTATTTAATTTTAATTATATATCTTTATTACAACTCAGTTCGACTTTTACCCCTTGTATTAAAATTGAATGTTAAACTGGCTGATCTATTTTTAGCACGAAGTCAATACGTAAAGTCAATTCCACGTTTTATTGAGAACATATGTTAAACTGGCTGATCTATTTTTAGCACGAAGTCAATACGTAAAGTCAATTCCACGTTTTATTGACAACTCTTAGAAATATACATAATCATGTGACCACCTTTTAACAAATCACAGCACTCTAAAAATATATGAAAATAATAATATTGATTATTGCACAATACCTTATCTTTATTTTTAACTTTTGGTTTTAAATTTTTACATTAGCGTTCCTATTCTTTTTATCATATCTATATTTATAAATCTGGCTAAGCGATTTTTAACTTCTGGTTTTAAATTTAAATATTACTGTTCTTATTCTTTTTATCATATCTATATTTATAAATCTAGCTAAGCGATATTGCAATACCAATCCCATCATTCTCTACAAACCTGTTCCCAGTACCACATTTGGTGAATGTTTATAATACGTTTTAACTTCCACAAGGAAACAGAAAAATTAAACCCCGCCCCGATTTATCAGGACGAAACTGGACGCCATTTTGATTTTCGATAATATGAAATTCCTATTGGTCAATAGTCTTCTGGGCATGCGTTCTCCTCACTACGCAAGCGTACTCCTCACTTTTCCCCAAGAACTATCTATATAGCTTGGCTATTCCATAGCCTAGCTAAAAAAGAACTCCGTATTAGAGATCGTCTTCATAGGCAAGTCCGGAGAAATCCATCCGCATCTATTTTACTAAAATATAAATCGCAGAAAAATAAGGTAAACAACATGATAAAATTTGCACGTGATCAATTCTTTTCAAGCGCAAATGAGACGATTGATTCTTTGTCCAAATGGATTCGAAATGGACATTAATAAGGAAATTAATGAAAGTTTCAGGAACTAACTTCTTTATTCCTCCTTTAACAGATCAATCAGCTTCTGAATTAATTTATGACGATAAAATAAAGGCCGAGATGCTAAATAAGTATTTCTGCTCAATTTCATCTGTAAATGATGATGACCACTCTCCACCTGATATACCTTACAGAACCGATGCTACTTTGTCCAACATTATTGTCCAAGAGAAAGATGTTAATGATATATTATAAATTTTAGTGATAGGAAAAGCTTGTGGTGAAGATTTTATTAGTCACCAAATGTTAAAAGCTACTGCGGAATCTGTTTGCAAACCCCTGGCACTTACATATAATGCTTCTATCCAACAAAGAGTTTCCAAAGACCTGGAAACTTGCTAGAGTTGTACCTATCTTTAAAAAAGACAATAAAAATTTATGTTCAAATTATAGACCAATAGCATTGTTAAGTTGTATCGGAAAGGTAATGGAACGTGTTGTCTACAAATATATTTATAATTATTTAATAGAAAATTCCTTACTTTATGAATATCAGTCAGGTTTTCTCCCAGGTCACTCAACTGTATATCAATTACTAGAAATTTACCACAATATTTGCCAAAATTTGGATAATAAGCAGTCTACCATCTTAATATTTTGCGATATCTCTAATGGTGAATATAAGGATATGGAGTAAATGCACACTAGACAAAGTCTCTTAAGCTTTTGATAGTTTGGCATAAAGGTTTGATAAAAAAAAATTAGAGTCATATGGAATATCAGGTACATTGATACATTGGATTAAATATTATTTAACTGATAGAAATCAATTTGTTGTAGTAAACAACGAACCATCACCCCCAGATAAAGTAAGAGCAGGAGTTCCCCGGGGATCTGTATTGGGTCCTTTATTCTTTTTTATGATATATTTATGATATAGCTGATAATTTAGGTAGTATAGCACGTTTATTTGCAGATGACACTTCTCTTTCTTATTCGGGCCAAAATTTTGATAACATGGAAACTGGAAGTGATAGTCATCTTAGTTTACTTAACCAATGGGCTGAAACTTGGTTGGTAGATTTTAATCCAAACAAAAGCAAAACTTTGGTTATTTCTTATACCCAAGTACCTGACCTTAATATTATGTTTAATAGAGAACAAGTTTAAATCGTTGAAAATCATAAACACTTAGGGATAAATTTTTCATCTGATGCCAAATGGGCCTTCCATGTTGATACGATTATAAATAAAGCTCTTAAGCAAATTTGCGTTCTTAGGAAATTTATATTATCAAAAAATGCTCTTTCTACTATTTTTTTTACTTTTATTAGGCCAATTCTAGAATATGCATGTGAAGTTTGGGGAGGGTGTTTTGAAAAAGAAAAATTAGAAAGAGTTCAATTAGAAGCAGCAAGAATAGTTTCGGGCCTGACAAAATATACAAGTAAAGAAGCCTTGTATTTCGAAACGGGATGGGAACTTTTGGAAAATAGGCGAAACTAACGTAAATTGACTATGTTTTATAAAATGCATAATAAAACGTGTCCTCCATATCTATATAATTGCTTACCGCCGATTATGGATGATGTAAGTGATCATAATTTTCGTTATAGCAATAACTATGTGACCCCAAGAAGTCGACTGAAAATCTTGTTACTTTCTTTTATACCTTCAACGGTATCTCTTTGGAATGGTATAGACTTATCTATCAGGAATTCTCCTACTATCTCTTCCTTTGAAAATAAAATTAGAAATTTATCCTTCAAAGCTCCAAATTATTATGGGGAAGGGGACAGGAAATTAAATGTTTTGCATACAAGATTAAGACACCAAAGTAGCTCATTAAATGCTGACCTTTCTCGTATTCATGTAGTGAACGACTCAAAATGCAGATGTGGTGCTGCACATGAAGATGCTTTCCATTACTTTTTTGAATGTCCACTCTACCAAAACAAAAAAATATTATTGGTTGGCAGTTTAAATCCAAATGACTTCAATTTAGAAACATTACTGTTTGGAAACGACGACTACAATGATAATTTAAACTCAGAAATTTTCAAGTACGTTCGCAAATATATTCGTCAAAATAAGCGTTTTTATTAAATGGTATATTAATGTAAATTAATAAGAAGTATTACCTATTTTGCTTGTCTTTTGTTGTTTCTCCTTGTATATTGTAACATTATTGATATAATGTGCCTTGCTGTTATATGTACAATATATCTATGCAAGGAGAGGACTTTAAATAAGTTGTGACAACTTTTTGTCCAATTCTTTTGTCACTTTTTGGCAATAAAATATTACAACAACAAAGCGATTGTAAGAACACTTTGCAAGTTAATTTAAATATGTTTGTTGACGATCCAGCATCAATGTCATGAAATAACATGGATGTAGCGTTGCTCGACATGTAGCAATAAATTTCGCTAAAACCGGTGCTGTGGACTGTCTTGAATTTACTATGCTCATTGTTGAAGGCAGCATGTTGACTTCAAGATGAAGATCAACAATAAGAGCGTTGTTCCATCGCTTGTTTTTACCATGTATTTGTGGATACTTTGTCTCATGTGCATTAACTCCATGTCCCTTAATTGATTATTCAGACATTAATGTCCATCAATTTTTGAACGACCATGTTCATCAGTGAACAACAAAAGACCAAGATATGAAGTGGGTCTCAATGGAAACCCCGGTCATATTTTTCAACATTCCAATTTCACGCGCGGAAATATATTTTACAAATACTCTTACACAATCTCTTTTTCCCGGTTCACTTTGAAAGGCCAATCTCTTTTTCTACTTAAACCCAATCGAGATCCACTATGAAGCAAAACTGAATGTATCAGTTGTTTCTTTCATTTCAAGCTCACTAGGTAGATCCGACACGAATATTTTTTAAATTGAGGATTATTGATAATTACATCCCAGCTCCTTTGTTCTAACTGGAGTGATCGGAGTCGGATCACTCCTGCCATCTCATCCCAGTTAGAACAATGGATATTTTTACTTTTTTGTTTTTGTCAAGGCCAGATTTTGAGAATATTCAGATGTTTTGGACTTAGTAAAATTTTACGATTTACTATCCATAAAATTTTTAAAGATAAAGATTTTAAAATGTTGAAAAATGACTAAGTGTTTATGATTTTCAACAATTTAAACTTGTTCTCTATTAAACATAATATTAAGGTCAGGTACTTGGGTATAAGAAAGAGAAGTGTCATCTGCAAATAAACGTGCTATATTACCTAAATTATCAGCTATATCATTAATATATCATAAAAAAGAATAAAGGACCCAATACAGATCCCCGGGGAACTCCCGTTCTTACTTTATCTGGGGGTGATGGTTCGTTGTTTACTACAACAAACTGATTTCTATCAGTTAAATAATATTTAATCCAATGTATCAATGAACCTGATATTCCATATGACTCTAATTTTTTTTATCAAACCTTTATGCCAAACTATCAAAAGCTTAAGAGACTTTGTCTAGTGTGCATTTACTCCATATCCTTATATTCACCATTAGAGATATCGCAAAATATTAAGATGGTAGACTGCTTATTATCCAAATTTTGACAAATATTGTGGTAAATTTCTAGTAATTGATATACAGTTGAGTGGCCTGGGAGAAAACCTGACTGATATTCATAAAGTAAGGAATTTTCTATTAAATAATTATAAATATATTTGTAGACAACACGTTCCATTACCTTTCCGATACAACTTAACAATGCTATTGGTCTATAATTTGAACATAAATTTTTATTGTCTTTTTTAAAGATAGGTACAACTCTAGCAAGTTTCCAGGTCTTTGGAAACTCTTTGTTGGATAGAAGCATTATATGTAAGTGCCAGGGGTTTGCAAACTGATTCCGCAGTAGCTTTTAACATTTGGTGACTAATAAAATCTTCACCACAAGCTTTTCCTATCACTAAAATTTATAATATATCATTAACATCTTTCTCTTGGACAATAATGTTGGACAAAGTAGCATCGGTTCTGTAAGGTATATCAGGTGAAGAGTGGTCATCATCATTTACAGATGAAATTGAGCAGAAATACTTATTTAGCATCTCGGTCTTTATTTTATCGTCATAAATTAATTCAGAAGCTGATTGATCTGTTAAAGGAGGAATAAAGAAGTTAGTTCCTGTACCTTTCATTAATTTCCTTATTAATGTCCATTTCGAATCCGTTTTGGACAAAGAATCAATCGTCTCATTTGCGCTTGAAAAGAATTGATCACGTGCAAATTTTATCATGTTGTTTACTTTATTTTTCTGCGATTTATATTTTAGTAAAAGAGATGCGGATGGATTTCTCCGGACTTGCCTATGAAGACGATCTCTAATACGGAGTTCTTTTTTTAGCTAGGCTATGGAATAGCCAAGCTATATAGATAGTTCTTGGGGAAAAGTGAGGAGTACGCTTGCGTAGTGAGGAGAACGCATGCCCAGAAGACTATTGACCAATAGGAATTTCATATTATCGAAAATCAAAATGGCGTCCAGTTTCGTCCTGATAAATCGGGGCGGGGTTTAATTTTTCTGTTTCCTTGTGGAAGTTAAAACGTATTATAAACATTTACCATATATGGTACTGGGAACAGCTTTGTAGAGGATGATGGGATAGGTATTGCAATATCGCTTAGCTAGATTTATAAATATAGATATGATAAAAAGAATAAGAACAGTAATGTTTAAATTTAAAACCAGAAGTTAAAAATCGCTTAGCCAGATTTATAAATATAGATATAATAAAAAGAATAGGAACGCTAATGTAAAAATTTAAAACCAAAAGTTAAAAATAAAGATAAGGTATTGTGCAATAATCAATATTATTATTTTCATATATTTTTAGAGTGCTGTGATTTGTTAAAAGGTGGTCACATGATTATGTATATTTCTAAGAGTTGTCAATAAAACATGGAATTGACTTTACGTATTGACTTCGTGCTAAAAATAGATCAGCCAGTTTAACATATGTATATTTCCAAGAGTTGTCAATAAAACGTGGAATTGACTTTTCGTATTGACTTCGTGCTAAAAATAGATCAGCCAGTTTACCAATCAATTTAAATACAAGGGGTAAAAGTCGAACTGAGTTGTAATAAAGATATATAATT
>MJUU01030908.1:0-14357 GCA_002080025.1 Modiolus philippinarum
AGTACACAATATCTAAGAAAAATAAAGAGTATACATCTCTACCACGGGGAATTGATTTACAAACTCCACTCTGCAATAAAAGACAAACTCCTGTATTAAATATTTGACGAAACGATATGGAGTCAATGAACATGAGACCATAACACATATGTTACCTCCAACTGCAGTAATTTTAATGAGCTATATGGCCATTTCGGAAAACAATTCCTCATCAGCAGCACTAAAATCCAAACAAAGGAAATCCATAATTTAGAAAAAAATGTTTAAAATGAATAAAACCAAACGAAATCCGACTAATCAGTAATATCAAATATAGCAAAGGGCAAAACTACGATGGTGGCAGTTAATCCTTAGGTTTTAGAATTTACATAAATTTAGATAATAGTAATTTTACAAAGTGTACACATGAGATATTATCTCATGTACAAGTACACCATATCTAAGAAAAATAAAGTGTATACATCTACCACGGGGAATTGTTTTACCAACTCCACTCTGCAATAAAAGACAAACTCCTGTATTAAATATTTTACGAAACGATATGGAGTAAATGAACATGAGACCATAACACATATGTTAACTCCAACTGCAATAATTTTAATGAGCTGTATGGCCATTTCGAAAAACAATTCCTCATCAGCAGCACTAGAATCCAAACAAAGGAAATCCATAATTTAGAACAAAATGTTTAAAATGAATAAAACCAAACGAAATCCGAATAATCAGTAATATCAAATATAGCTAAGGACAAAACTACGATGGTGGGAGTTAATCCTTAGGTTTTAGAATGTACATAAATTTAGATAATAGTAATTTTACAAAGTGTACACATGAGATATTATCTCATGTACAAGTACACCATATCTAAGAAAAATAAAGAGCATACATCTCTACCACGGGGAATTGTTTTACCAACTCCACACTGCAATAAAAGACAAACTCCTGTATTAAATATTTTACGAAACGATATGGAGTAAATGAACATGAGACCATAACACATATGTTAACTCCAACTGCAATAATTTTAATGAGCTGTATGGCCATTTCGAAAAACAATTCCTCATCAGCAGCACTAGAATCCAAACAAAGGAAATCCATAATTTAGAACAAAATGTTTAAAATGAATAAAACCAAACGAAATCCAAATAATCAGTAATATCAAATATAGCTAAGGACAAGACTGCGATGGTGGGAGTTAATCCTTAGGTTTTAGAATGTACATAAATTTAGATAATAGTAATTTTACAAAGTGTATTATCTCATGTACAAGTACACCATATCTAAGAAAAATAAAGAGCATACATCTCTACCACGGGGAATTGTTTTACCAACTCCACACTGCAATAAAGGACAAACTCCTATATTAAATATTTTACGAAACGATATGGAGTAAACGAACATGAGACCATAACACATATGTCAACTCCAACTGCAGTAATTTTAATGAGCTGTATGGCCATTTCGGAAATCAATTCCTCATCAGCAGCACTAGAATCAAAACAAAGGAAATCCATAATTTAGAAAAAAAAATGTTTAAAATGAATAAAACCAAACGAAATCCGAATAATCAGTTATATCAAATATAGCTAAGGACAAAACTAAGATGGTGGCAGTTAATCCTTAGGTTTTAGAATTTACATAAATTTAGATAATAGTAATTTAATAGGTGTACACATGAGATATTATCTCATGTACAAGTACACCATATCTAAGAAAAATAAAAAGCATACATCTCTACCACGGGGAATTGTTTTATATATCTAAGGACAAAACTACGATGGTGGCAGTTAATCCTTAGGTTTTAGAATTTAAATAAATTTAGATAATAGTAATTTTACAACGTGCACACATGAGATATTATCTCATGTACAAGTACACCATATCTAAGAAAAATAAAGAGCATACATCTCTCCCACGGGGAATCGTTTTACCAACTCCACACTGCAATAAACGACAAACTCCTGTATTAAATATTTTACGAAACGATATAGAGTAAATGAACATGACACTATAACACATATGTTAACTCCAACTGCAATAATTTTAATGAGCTGTATGGCCATTTCGGAAAACAATTCCTCATCAGCAGCACTAGAATCCAAACAAAGGAAATCCATAATTTAGAAAAAAAATGTTTAAAATGAATAAAACCAAACGAAATCCGAATAATCAGTAATATAAAAAAACTACGATGGTGGCAGTTAATCCTTAGGTTTTAGAATTTACATAAATTTAGATAATAGTAATTTTACAAAGTGTACACATGAGATATTATCTCATGTACAAGTACACCATATCTAAGAAAAATAAAGAGTATACATCTCTACCACGGGGAATTGTTTTACCAACTCCACACTGCAATAAAAGACAAACTCCTGTATTAAATATTTTACGAAACGATATGGAGTAAATGAACATGAGACCATAACACATATGTTAACTCCAACTGCAATAGTTTTAATGAGCTGTATGGCCATTTCGGAAAACAATTCCTCATCAGCAGCACTAAAATCCAAACAAAGGAAATCCATATTTTAGATAAAAAAATGTTTAAAATGAATAAAACCAAACGAAATCCGAATAATCAGTAATATCAAATATAGCTAAGGATAAAACTACGATGGTGGGAGTTAATCCTTAGGTTTTAGAATTTACATAGATTTAGATAATAGTAATTTTACAAAGTGTACACATGAGATATTATCTCATGTACAAGTATACCATATCTAAGAAAAATAAAGAGCATACATCTCTACCACGGGGAATTGTTTTACCAACTCCACACTGCAATAAACGACAAACTCCTGTATTAAATATTTTACGAAACGATATGGAGTAAATGAACATGAGACCATAACACATATGTTAACTCCAACTGCAATAATTTTAATTAGCTGTATGGCCATTTCGAAAAACAATTCCTCATCAGCAGCACTAGAATCGAAACAAAGGAAATCCATAATTTAGAACAAAATGTTTAAAATGAATAAAACCAAACGAAATCCGAATAATCAGTAATATCAAATATAGCTAAGGACAAAACTACGATGGTGGGAGTTAATCCTTAGGTTTTAGAATTTACATAAATTTAGATAATAGTAATTTTACAAAGTGTACACATGAGATATTATCTCATGTACAAGTACACCATATCTAAGAAAAATAAAGAGCATACATCTCTACCACGGGGAATTGTTTTACCAACTCCACTCTGCAATAAAAGACAAACTCCTGTATTAAATATTTTACGAAACGATATGGAGTAAATGAACATGAGACCATAACACATATGTTAACTCCAACTGCAGTAATTTCAATGAGCTGTATGGCCATTTCGGAAAACAATTCCTCATCAGCAGCACTAGAATCAAAGCAAAGGAAATCCATAATTTAGAAAAAAAAATGTTTAAAATGAATAAAACCAAACGAAATCCGAATAATCAGTTATATCAAATATAGCCAAGGACAAAACTAAGATGGTGGCAGTTAATCCCTAGGTTTTAGAATTTACATAAATTTAGATAATAGTAATTTTATAGGTGTACACATGAGATATTATCTCATGTACAAGTACACCATATCTAAGAAAAATAAAAAGCATACATCTCTACCACGGGGAATTGTTTTACCAACTCCACACTGCAATACCCAACTATTTGACTCGCCTGCTCTTAACCCCCATCTTTTATAAACTAGCATAGTAGAACGGGAGGGAAGACCTCACATTTGGGATAGTAAATATCTACTAGTATATAACAAAACTTTAACAAAAAATAAATTTAATATATAAATTTTATGTCTTTATAGATATAAGATATATTAGTCGAAGAGCTGAATCTCCTACGGGCTAACAGACTCTGACATAAAGAGATCGAATCAAATAATTAAATACCGAAGTTACTGTCAATTTAATTTTTCGACAACTCATGTCTCGTCAGTGCAGATAAAATCTTAACGTTTGGAAGACCATAAACTCAAAGATGTTTAAAATCTGACAGAGAACAATTAACCAATAAGATCTAAATGTAAAACCAAAATCGGCTCAGGACAGAGCTTCGCATCCTTGGTTTTCAACAAAATTCACAAAAATTTAGATATTGTAAGGTTCCAAATAGAATTGGCTTTATCAAAATATTCTTACTTCAAGAGCTTTGACTACAACCTTAATAAGGAATAACCAAACTTATTTGTAAGTCCTGAGGATAGTATTGCAAACCTAATCAGAAATGAACTGCTGAGATGTCTTTGTGTCATGTGAACAATTGGTTTAAGTCTTTAGACCTGATACTGCAGGACTTCACTTGACAATATTCCAAAGACACGAATAGGACAAAGTCTCTTAGAGAATGGACTTGGGAGGTCAGGTATCATTATTAATCCGAAAACTCTTCTCATACTGCTGGTGTTTTGCCACAAAAACCAGCAAGAAAAAGAGTTTTCGCACATGATAGCAGAAAAAGCTCCTGAAGCAAAGACTTTCTTTGATATCTGGACCTACAAGAATTTTCTTGCAAACGTCTTGACCAATCTTCTTGAGAAACAACAAAATACCGAAGTTACTGTGAATTTTGTTTCTGCATATGCGTATTTCGACAACTTATGTCTCTTCAAGAAGAATCTAATTGTTGAGACAAAACTGGGTAAAATACAAAATGTTTAACATTTTCTTTCACGATATGTGAAATGGATCTACTTCCCTGTGACCTTGAGTTGAAGAGGCATATATCTCCATTTTGTGATTGATACTTGTTACAAACAAGTCTAATTCCTGAGCAACACGCAGGATGCATTTTCCACTCAGTGTTCACTGGAGCATGGTCTCAGGAGATGACTAGATCATCTATCAGAATATTCTGTAGTCCTGGACAACACTAATTTTAGGTCTGTTGCAGGACAGAAAAAGAGTGCGTTTGATTGAATTCGACCCTCATCTCTCTTTGCTGTTTCATTCCTTTGCCGATGTATTCCAGTGTATAATTTGGTTTTATTGCTTTGATTTGTATCTAGTATCATAGAAGTGCAAATTTGCTTCTTCACTGAGCGACAACAATACAGCTTTAAATTAAGTATATATTGTGATATTTAACATAGTCTTTTTCTAGACACAGAAATTGTTCTTCGGCAATGTGTTATCGACAGAGACGATATTGCCACGTGGAATGTTACTGTGACGTCATGGGATATGAAAATAATCATCGAATCTTGGACATTCGCATGTTATTTTGGAAACAACTCAAAAGAGTGAGTATTTCTATAGAAATGGCTCTTCAGTTAAGTTTAGCAATACTTTTGTAACAGCTGAAAAAAAGTATTACTTTTCAATAAATAACAGAATTATAAAGTAAGTAGGGTCCGGTTCTTTGGTACTAGTTCTTATATAATTTATATAATTCGTTTACGCCACAGGCAAGACGGACCTTTTTTTTTCACAAGACACACACATGGTAAGGTTATAATTAAAATTTTAAGAATATTTTATTGTTCTAATAAAAATAGATTGGATACTAGTAATTCAATCTTGAATTGTAAAAACTATATGACCGACTTAAAAAGAAACTTTTAAACTGATGGAATATCTGATGAACTTTTGCAGGACAAACCAGATGAGATTTTATACATCTATTGATAAACCCAAAAGACTACAAACATTAGAGGACATTACATCTGCACTGACTGTAGGAAGTAAAATCAGATATAGTACCTGGTTTATTGAATGTCAAGGGAACCTTCTATGGCTTTCGGTTGGAGGTGACATTAAAGGTATGTTCTAATTTCCAGTCCCCTTATAAAGAAAATCTGTTATGCTATCATATGAAGATTAAAAGATTCATAGACTTTAACTAAGTTTAACATGACATGATGTTAGACAAACATGTTCTTAATATGAAGATGGTATTCAATACGTGGAACGACCTCTTCCATATGTAAGTAAGTAAGTAATATCATTCCATATAAAGACATAATGACTGATGACTGTGAATCTAATATCTATTTGACATGCCTCTCAAAGTTTGAATCACAAATGAGATGAAAAGCTGTGACAACAGAAGACATAAATGCACATATTACTTTGTTTTTTTTTTCATGAAGAAAGTGTTTGGATTTGTTTTACGTGTACTTGGTAAACCAACCCATGCTGAGATGTATTTTTAAGAACTTGTCTGTGATCTGGGATTATTGTACATGTCATATGTTTCACCCGATGTTATGTTAACGAAACCTTATGTAAAAGTAATGCCATTTGGAACAAATCGGAAGATTCTCCCTCAATGATAGATATGACTGTTTCACTAAATCTTTCTGTTCTACAAACTTTTAACATTTCGAAGTTTAAGTCGAGGCACATTTTGTGACCATGTAGACCATTAAAATAAAGTTTAGTATAAGATGAGAAATGCAGTGATGCATTTACTCGAAAAAAAAAAGTTTTCGGCAGAGAATGGTTCTATGTTTTGTCTTTATCTTCAATTTATTTATGTTTAAGAACAAAATACCGAAATTACTGTAAATTTAGTTTCTGCATATGGCCGTTTCGTCAACTTATGTCTCTTCAGTGCAGATAAAATCAAAATATTCGAAAGACCATACAAATGACACGATTAGTTGTTTTATACGCATTAACTTTTATTTAGTGGTAAAGCACAAAAACAAAAAAACGCGAAAATGAAATCTGGAAAATGCAAAATCAATAGTATATATAATGGCACAAAAGCTTCTATAATTTGGAATTTAATGGAAGATTTGCTTTTTGCATACATTAAATTGAAATGTTGTTGATTTTCAGAATTTGACCTTTTAAAGATTAATAACATAACCATGATCCGGTCAACACAGACATCGTTGGTTAGACATGTTGATACTGGATTTGATCAGATTTTTGTGACCAGTAATATTACAGAGTTGTTTGGAGCATATACAAACTTTATCATTACTGGCAACGATTTAATTAATAACAACCAGACCTTCCGTGGTGATATAAAGTGTTATTTTCAATCAAATGGCGGTGTTAATTATTATACATCAAATTGACTTTTTTATGCCCCAGGACTCAGATATTCTATTACACTGTTCATTTGAATTCCAATTCTTTCACTAAATGTAAAAAAAAAATTTAAAATGTTTCTCATTTTTGTCAAATTAATTGAATTGTGATATGTAGAGAAAAATGTTCTGTGGTTGATAGAAAAATATGAATTTCGCACTTAGATTTATGTAGTAATGATTTAAATTGAGTATATGAACTCTAACGTGTCGCAACTTTCAGCGCCTGTAAACCTTCTCCTACTATCTCTTTGAAGAAACAATTTTTTTTTCGGCGCATCCCTGTCCAACGGACACATTTACGTTTTGTTTCTTTTTTTTATATCATATGAATCAAAATATGTGAATACTTCTACGAAAAAAGTGTCATTTTACATCCAGTACAGTTGTACAAGAGAAAAAAAATATAAGAAAGTGTGGGTAAATTGAAACGGGATACATACAACAGGAAGATCACAACATACAAAAATATAAGTTGCATTAGATTTGATTAACAACATGTCAACAGAGCTAGTGTACAATGGCCTCCGCACAAAGTGATCGTAATTTCATAAAATTTAATTGTTTTTGACCAGTACAGTCCTTACTTTATTAAGTTATTTAAAACTGAAAATTTATTTTCAATACCTATGACTTTCTTCTCTTGCATATCTATAGTCTGATGTTTGCATTCATTGAACGCAATTTTAGTTTTCAATCAGGAACACTAACTTACAAAAAAATGACCGACTGCAGAATGTGTTTATGCTATCCATTGACATTATGTTGCCTATATATTGGCACATTGAAAGTAAGTATTCAACACACGGAAAAATATTTCAACAATGTGTTATAGACACCATCGAAATGACTACTTGAAATGTAACTGACATTATTGGGACTTGGACTGATCACAGAGGATTTTCATTTAGTTTGAATTGTAAAGAATTAATGCATTTATTTTGAATAAAAATAACATCATTGCTTTCATGAAATACAAGGGTACTTATTCACAAAAAGGAGTAATTGACTGTTCCTCCTGGCATTGTTGTCTGCAGAAAACAACTCTTTTGTCCCATGTATCCGGTTTCAAAAGTCACAGCGTCATTGTCGGTGACGTTAAACTGTACTACTCTGTTGTCATGGAGACTACTGGTAACTATGATATATTCTGACTGTATATTTCCGTTTCGTCTTACCAGTGCTACTAATGATGACTTTATTATTGTTTCGGCACCTTGCGTTACAATGTCAAAATCTACAAAACATATAAGTATTTTAGTCTACAACTTCATATGTTTTTGTTAACTGTGTTTATTTTTTTAATAAATTGGCGATTTATAGTTTTACCAGTAAACTTACAAATTTGTTCAAAGTTAACTCCTGTATAGAGTTTTCGGCGCCTTCGTAGGGTTGCACATCTGTGGTAGATTTCATGGAATTCATATCACCAACAGCGTGGTGCAAGACAACGATAGTAGAATACCAAGGGAACAAAGCACAAGATTACATAAATAAAAGTCCAGAGACAAGACCAAAACGACAACATCACAAGACACAAGTCTAAAGGCACAGCACACCCACAAAGCACAAGAACACATCAAAACTTAAGCACTAACAGTGTGAGCTCTAAAAAAAAGAGTGATAAAAAGTGGTCCGGAAGGATAAGCTTGTCCTGCTTGGTATGCAGCACCCGTCACACTGTCAGAGGGTCAATCCAGGGTAAAGTCATAATCGGTAATGTCAAATCCGGGAAGACTAGAATATAGCTGAAAATGTCCTCATTTGTGAAACTGACATATGATATCTATCTATGATGCCGTGGTGACAGCGATAGAGTTTCAGATGGAATTAAAGTAACAAAGGTTGAACATTTCCCGGACTTAGCAGTTTCTGTGATATTGCAAGGCGATGTAGAATGTTCCAACATGAGCCAACATGTGTTATCAGTCTCCTTAAGAAGCTCGATAACAACGTGAAAATTTAAAAGCGTTAAAGTGACCACGGCGTCAGCCGCCCATCAGATTAACAGATTAAAAATTCTTCGTCTATAATAGCCTCATTTCAGCTTGGAATCCGAACGTAATATTTCGACGCGAGCGGCTACATTACATCTATTATTTCAGCTAATGAAAGGTCATGGGCGTCAAATTCGACGGATACTTAGACGACATTAACCTGTGATTTCGGAATTGGAATGTATAATAATATTGTTTGCAGGAAATGTTACGAAGCACTCGCCATTTTAGTGAACATTCGTGATCAAACTCAATAAGAAAAGTTCTTCGAATGCATCATAAAAACACGAGGCAATAAGACAGTTTTTGTGAGAAAGAGGAAAAAACTGCCGAGAAGTCGCCATCACGATGAGTTACACAAAATGGAAAAGGTTTACTGCGTATTGTCGTGGTCAAAGACGGAAACTACTCCTTGGACGAGCTATTAAAAATATGAAAACGGAAGGTCGACACCGGCAGATCAAACAGAAAGTTTCGACGGCCAAATGTATCGCCCCGTTCATCCACTGTCAGTGGAAAGCCTACGCCGCTTACTTTTACGTGATCATCGACGTGTTTTCACACTATGGCACAAAACATAGAAATAACGGCACTGCACAACATATTCCGTCGAGGGAATTTACCAAGCTGAGGACCGACAAAAGGCATAGAGTTCCGCACCAGAGACGTCTAACGACCTTTGGAGACCATTTTTTACACGTAAAACGAACAGGAAAGTTACTTTGCCAAGAAATGCATAAAGTCGCCAAATCCACACTCTTCCTCTGCCTATCAACAATGAATCGAAGTACTACCGAATACTGCCTAGAGCTACAACGCCTACTACCATCGTTCCATCAAGATGGCTACACAAACAGAGTCGAAAAATGACGAAACAAGATTGTGGAGACTAAAGTACCCACGGAGTACGCAGAGCAGCTGACCCAGGGTCGATCTTGTATAGACGGACCCGATTCCTATGCGAACAACACGACAAGAAAGATTTTGGAACGATAGATGACGAAAAAATTGTCTTGGCAGAAGTCATCCGATGTATTGTCTCAGGATCCATCCACACCCTCCGGCAAGACGCTCTGTCGGGACAAGCCCTATCTTAAAGTTCGGAATACAGGATCCATCTATTGAGCGTCTGTACCAGCATAGCAGGGAAATCCTAAGCGTGCAATAGTTTCTACTTTGGAATTCAAGTAAAGTTCACTTAAAGTCAAACAGAGAATTGGAATGCCGATGGTTCCCCGATCACCTAAAGGTGAGAACGAACGTGGGATTAGTGCATCTAACACAACAGACCGTCAAATCCAAAGTGGAATGTACTTTTCATTCAGCAAACACCCGTCGAGCATATGGGATCCGTTCGAAGTCTTCATTGACGCCTTGATTGAGAACAGAGTCGACGAGGAGGTACCATAATCTCATTACATGTATTCGAAAAGGACTATCCTGGAAGTTTTGACACAGCTGACGGGTGAACCGGGCCGAACACAGGCCTGGCCATCTTCTCATTATTGCACACCTGCATTTGGATAGTTATGACAGAATCGCTTCTTGCTGAACATAATTGTCATGGCCCTGAATTGTTAACCCGGTGTGAACTCTGATGTCTGATATCAGGTTACAACGGTACGGGCAACCTTCAGATCCTTGATGCTGCTTTCGAACTGCCGGCAGAAACATAACGCAGAATGTTGATGGCCCAAAGTAAGTTGTCATACGCAACGACGGAGTACCTATTCGTTGTCATTCGCTTTAAAGTGGCTTCTGTTTCCTACGGGGAGCAAGGAATCGTTGAAGACCATGTGTTCCAAGGCCATGTTCTCATCCAACTGATCGTCGTCCTCGTTAGTAGCGAAGCCTTCAGCCGAAGCATAGAGCAGTTTTCCAACGCTTCAACTGCAGTTTTCCTGGATTCTTCACCAACGGACAATCATATCCGATACAACCACTACAACAAAAAATTGCCAGGAGAAACTACTTTGACGCCTACAGGACCCTCTCTAGCGTCTCCTACGTCGATGATTATGCCATCTTTGTTTTCAACTTCGAGGTGAGACTCGATTCCATCTCCAAGAGAAAAGGAGACTGCCAAATAAAAATTGGAAGGCATCCACGGGAGAGCGCGACCTGACAGGTGTACGGTAAATACTGTAATACTATGGTCACCATGGACCAATTCCTTGCTGCAATGATGAAACCAGAAATACACCGGCATCACTAAACCAATTTCATGACCAGTGCGCTTTCTACACCGTATTTCGTTTTCCTCTAAAAGGACTTCTCGAATTTTCGACGCGCTAGGAAACTGAGGTGACGACCGCTTTTGCTTTAAGACGTTTTGGAATCGACATATCTGTAAACGCCGGACTCCACCCGACCGGAAGGCGGCAGCAGCTGCGGTGCCTACGTACCGTAGGAGACACATCTTTCGTGTTACTTTCTAAAGATCCTGAATGTTTTTAGCTCCATAGATTCATTTGAAGGAAAACGAACGTTTACCGAAAATCTTCATAATATATAACCTAAGTGTAATATAACGGATGTGGAACAGGAGAGCATCACCTATGGTAGCGAGCTATGGCAAATAATGGGTAGTGAATCACCAAAGACGAATATCGTCTACTTCTGCCAATTGTTTGTCGTCTACTTCATCATCGTAACCTCGATCGCCAACAAGATCGAACTGTGGATTACGTTGTTGAACAGTGCCGTAGGAAACGCCTTTGTCAGTCCCACATTAAGGCGAAGTGTACGTAATTAACTACTCCAACGATTTTGTTTTAATTTCGTATACAAATAGTGCATGGAAATATATAACAGAAAATCGAAAAAAATTGGGGGGTCACCGTTTTAATTTTCGAGATATGACTATTTGAAGTTTACTGCACGAAACATAAAATTACAAAGGATATATAGGGAAAAATCGTGAACATCGGATTGTACATTCAATTAAATTGTGCTTGCAAATTTATTTATCCAACAATTTTTTTGAAAATTTGAAATTTTATTAAAAAATTAATTTCGAATGCATTGGTGTAAAGAAAGTCCTTAGCAACCGTGCTCGTTTTCATGATATATCGCTTTGAATGATGGGTATTGTGTGTAAAAAATGCGTTTTTCCGGCGACGTTACTGAAGACGTTGCTTTTTGACTGTAACGCATGACACTAACGATTATCATTTTTTGGCGTTTGCTTACTTCAGTAGACTGTTGTCGTTATTTTATAAACACCAACATTTATTAGAAAACCGACTACAAATAAGACTTTACAGATCTTCGATGCGATTGTCGCATTTAACTGTTGTAGTACAAGAAATTTTAGTTTGATTATTAATATTTATCTGTTATACATAAAATTTTTTAATCGTTCGAACTTTATTATTTTTGCACCTTGCTATTGTATCAAACTTTAGAGTTTTAAAAATAGAAGTAAAACGTACATTGCATCAATTTATATAAAATTAGAATAATGACAAACAGCCTCTCTGCCGGAAGACGATACTAAGAAGTATAGCTATTCAGCGATGAACTTTGTTCTTATGTTGGACCATTTTCAAAATAAGCCCAAATATCGTCAAAAATCGTGTAAGGTGGTTTATGATAAATGTGCTTCCTATGTAATAAAATATATATATGGAACACTTGTATGTTTTCTGACATATTAGTAGTCGATTTGTATCCGTTTATTCTACCCGAATGACATAGAGAACCCAACCAATTTTTAATGCGATTGTATCACAATTTTCCTTCAAAATGGCAGTTAGCTTAGTTTGGTTCTGAAGGTGCTGTGCAATGAATTTAAACAAAAACTTACAAAAACTTTCAAAATCTGTCAAAATTGTATACAAGTGACAAGTACAGTGGCTTGATCTTTTATCTAAAACGTATGAAATGTATTTGAATTAATTTTTGTTCTTTTTTATAGTATATTTGACAGATTNCTGAATGAAATAAATTCACGACGTTTCGACTTTTTTATTTTAATTCAAATGTCAAAGAAAATCACGACTGTATAGTGAATCTATAACCCAACCTATTTCCATTTTCACTGCATTGAGGTTGAGTTTTGCAAAAGGGTTCTCATTGGCGATTGGCTCCCTACAGATTTATCAAATTCCGAATTTCCGGACATATTTTGTGACCACAACCCGGTCAAAAATTGTATATTTTACAAATTTATTGTGTGTAAATGAAATCCTCTTGTTTGCCCAGTTGATCAAGTAATGAAGTTCGTGTTTTAACCTATGCAAGAAACAAATTTTTGCGAATCCTGTCAAACTCAGAATGAAAATTCCGATTTACTGTGGCTAAAAATATGCCCATCTCATAGGGCTTTCCCGAAGTTAGTTGCCGGGAATTGCAAGTATGTCTTACTTGTAACGAAGCAGTAGATCCAATTTGTTTTACACCTCGAAATACCCCGGATCCAGGTTCATTGCTAAAGATATTTCTACCCAGAAGATGAATATTTTGCAATGCAAAGTAAAGTTCTTTCATAGTTGTTTAAAATAAACTAAACATAAATTACAAACTAACCACTACTAAGCAAAGAGAAAAAAGACAACACAAAAATTAAGGTAACAGGTACTACTTCGATAGTAGAGGGGGTCGGCCCTTTTTCGGGATTTTTATGATTTAAGCCCGGGATTTCGAGAAATAAATTCATCGTTAATCGGGATTTCACCAGTCTTTATGTTTATTTGTAGTTCAGGATTTTGGGATTTAGAAAAAATAATGCCGGGATTCCAGGATGAGACCCTCCCGCCCCCGCCTACTAGATTCAAATACCTTTGGAACCAATTTGAAGGGGGTGGACAAAGTAAAGAGAGACCATAAGAAAGGAGATAGGGGCAAGATAAAGGAGAGCGAATGGGGCGGGAGTAAGGAGAAAGGCACCAACCTGTCCACCACCTCAAATTTACGGTGACTTCGGTATTAAATTCAACACAATTGTGATAGTAAATACTGAAGTTACAAAAGCTTTAGCACAAAATTAAGATGAACTATAAAGGTACTAATTAAATTGACAGTAATTTCAGAAGTAAATTTAGTTTAATTTCCGAACTGAATTACTAATTAAATTTACACAAATTTCCGAACTAAATTAACAGTAATTTCCGAACTGTATTTGTAACTTCGTTACTAGATTACAGTAATTCGGTACAGAAAGGGGGTGGCAAGATCATTTTTTGGATACTAGGATTAACCATTTGCAACTTCGGGAAATTGGACGGCCCTTTTTAGAGGCCGGGAATTCGGGATGAAATTGTCATCGGGACAAAGAGTCATTTTTAGACCCGTGAAATCGGGATTTTATTGTAATTT
>MJUU01030909.1:0-18357 GCA_002080025.1 Modiolus philippinarum
AATTCATATTAATATAAATGATAAAATGTATTCAAAGTTTGTTCTAATGCATATTAATATTGTTTATTTATTTAATGTGTTTTTTAAATGTTCAATGTAGTATTTCTATGATGAACAAGTAAAGTTTTGTTTATTTGCTTGTTTGTTTGTTTATTAGTTTTTCGAGATAGATTGGATATAAGACTGAAATGAGAGAAAGTGTCAGGGTATATAAGACTGAAATGAGAGAAAGTGTCAGGGTATATAAGACTGAAATGAGAGATAGTGTCAGGGTATATAAGACTGAAACGAGAGAAAGTGCCAGGGTATATATGAAATGAGAGAAAGTGCCACGGTATATATGAAATGAGAGAAAGTGCCAGGGTATCACCTTTCTTCCCCCTGTCGTGTTTTGTAAGATGATAGCTTATGCTTTCTACCCTGCCTTTGGGAGAAAAGTTGCAAAGTATATTATATTTTGACATCAGTCAATTCAGTTTGAACCCCAACTTTTCTGAGACCACTGAACAGAATGTCAGGAAAATTATTAACAATGATGTGTATACTAATATTCATAGGAAATTTTTATGCAACCTTTTCTTCTAGGAACTACTGTCCTTTGAAACTTGTATAATTTTACAGCCTTTTTTAATTGATATTTTTGACGACGTTGCACCATTGAAACAGGTTATCACTCAGTACAACGCCTCTAAAATTACCACACGAAAATACATAGTTCCACTATTTTTTCTATGCTAACTAAAGGAGATCACTGATTGGGAAAGATCTTTCAATGTGAAATATCTAATCATCTACATCCTATGCCATACCTGGACAGTAAAATCTGTCCCTTAATAAACTAAATGTCCTATTTTTGCCTGAATATCCCATGTCATTTATGCAAGGCTTTCATCACAGTGTTCATATAAGCAGCTGGTAGTACAAACTGTTTTTTTTTCCAGTTCATAGTTAATATTAACAGTCCTGTAAAGTGAATCATCAATGAATTGTAAATGGTGGTACTGCATGCCTTTTGCATCTATCTTTACCTTTAGTTGTTATCTTCTGTTCCTCTACTTGTGTAATCTAGTGTGTGATCTTGACTTGTGTAATCTAATTTACGGTCGACATCACTATCATATGGGATATCTATTTCCCAGATTACAACAGATCTTTCCATTTAACAGTTTAATTGTTGTTTCCTCTACCGGATTTGACCTTACTACCTGATTTGACACGTTCAACACGGCGGCTGTCTTATAAGAAGCAGGAGATGCTTACTCTACTGGTACACCTGATCTCACCCATGGTTTCTTTTATTGGATCCGTGTTGTTCATCTTTGTGAATTATGCCCTACTCATGTTGTGTTCTATCTGTTTATTTGCTGTTTCCGATGTTGCAATTGTCCTTATTCGTTTTCGATTGACGGTTCGGTTCCGACTTACACTACTCTAGTGCTTCAAGGTGGTATCCCGCTGTTGAGCTTCTCTTCAGTCACTGATATTAACATTTGATGCTAAAGTGCCATTGCTAGTGTTTTCATTATCTTAAAAGTTCATATAGGCATTCTATATTCGGTTAAGTTGCAATTGAAGTAAACATTGTCCTGTATTAGATCTCACTGATGATTTCTGTGTGCATATTTGGATCTCTGTAAGGTGCATCAGCATCATTTGTTTTTGCGACGTGGTCTATACTTGATATCAAATTTTAATGATGCTAAGTTAGCCAGCAATCTGCGTCCTGTAACATTTAATTTTGCTGAAAAGAGAACATAATTTATATGGGTTATTATCTGTTGGAACTGTTTGTATGTATGCTTAGTTAGATCAGAAGTCAGCACAATGGTGTGTTTTCACTAGAGGATACCTCTCGAATTTTCTAGTATTGTTCTCACTTTTATTGATTAAACCGCTGCAAATTAAAGCCATGAGATCCAAATCTTACACTTCTGTTTATCACTTCAAAGGGTATCTTTGTAAATGGGAAAGAACAGAAGCCGGACGCATTGTTACATGTCCTGTTAGCGAGAGCAGTTCACACATTCATCAGAACAAGTAGGAGGTTTGCAGAGTGAGAGTTTTGTTTTTGTTTCACATGGTAAAAAAAAACCAACATTACTTTAGGATTTACTATTAATACAATGTGTTCTATTTTTGTTTCCATTGCAATTGTTATTAACTATCTAATTTTAAAATACCTGTCATATTCTCTGTCAGACTTTTGTATATATGTTATTGAAAGAACAATGTATAAGTTGTAAAACTTTAATCCTATTGTTTATTAGACAATAAAATATATTTAAAGTATGTACAAATTATATGCAGCACTTAAATTGTAGCATTTTTCAGTAATGTCAGTAGCCTTTTCCCCTCTCTTGACATTTTATTTCCTTTGTGGAATATAGATTTTATTTATATAAAAGAACTTAAAACCATCTTAATGGTTTTCCTTTTGAATAGTGGTACCAATTTTTTTTTTTTTTTTACTTTTTTCCATCGAGAACAAATTGATTAGACATATAAGGCATTACTTTACTAAATATTGTGCATTTTTGATGTAGTAGAATACAGGCACCATTACAAAAAACAGGATAACAATAAACACCTACAATGGCGGGGAACTACAATCACATGCCACAATTCACAAGCGAACTGCACCAGAAAAACAACAATCAAGACAAGAGACAAACATAAATAACGATAAGAACTCGGGATAGCCGAAATTGGTAACGGCACTAGCAAAAGACAGTGGTAGGGTTAAACCGGTTTATGGGTACCCAAACCTCCCTTTTCAGTTCTCTATCTCGTTTCCCTATAGCATAATAAACATGCGAATAAAACCAAATACAGGTAGACTACTTACTCAATAACACTATCTTGGAAAAACAAAAACATATGACAAAACGTAATTTAGAAAGATGTGTCAAAAAGTTCTCGCCGATAAATAGTCTTTTATTTACAAATATGCCACACTTATTTCAATTATTGCAACCGCTGTATACAAGTATACATACGGTTGCTTCGGAATAAAGAAATTAAACCAAAAAGTTAAACCCAATTATCATGTGTTCATAATCCAATAACGTTTCTGACGACGATAGTATCCAGTTTGAGCAAGATGTCTAATCTATATCAGCAAAAGCGGTCCAATATCAAGGTTGAAAGTCAAGCTTGAATAGATTTACTTAGGATATCATACTTGAATGCTGATTTCTTTACACCTGTCAGAAGATGTCAAGATCTAACTGATTTCAGATAATTGATTTAGTATGTTTGGTGGCATCATTTGTATCCCCCTCTGAAGCATGGTGCAGCATCAGACGCTGAGTTTGCTATCAGTTTATCAATTTCTCATTTATATTCGAGGTTTTAATTTCATTGCATGATTTACTTAAACCCAATTTCTTATAAAGGATATAAAAGTATTGTTGGAATCGTCTTGCATGCAATCAAAATCCACCTATTGCTTGTGATCACCACTGCCTTTTTATTCCTGATATACATTTCGTTGCGATTAAATATATAAGAATTTTTAGAGTTGAGTTTTTATCGTTTCAGTTCACTTCACATAATTTCCTTCTCTTAAATATGGTTTGTTTTGTACGTCAACCTGCTTGACGCATTAATTTCACGAAATTTGACGACAGTGGACTGTAAACTCCAATGTTGACAAAATATGGGTCATCTAAAAATAAGCAATGAAGGGAAATGGAGTAAATGCACATAAGACAAAGTCTACAAATACCATTGAGCCTTCATCGTGTTAAATGTTTATTTGTGTGATGTCTTAGCAACTTTGTTAAATCGATCGACAAACATGTTTCTCAAATTACTCACGGATTTTGTTTGTTGTGCCATCAAAAAAAAGGACGATGAAATCGAACTCGACGGTAAAATCGAACTGACCTTTTTGTTGAAAAATGCGTATGACGGTCATCTATAATGCTGACTCAATTATTCCAGTAATAGCAACGATTTAAAATTGACGGGCGTTTCTCAGATTCAAAAGTTAGTAAAAAAAAATTCACAGTTTGTACTCCTTCATTCTTATTGTAAATAAATGATTGAAATATGATAAAACAGTAAACTTGCAGCTTCACTTATGAAAAGGACAATTTACAATGTATTGGTACTAAAAATGCCTAGCAAAATTTTTACTGTACTTTTATATTTTACTGTTCGTTAACCCTGTCTGTATTGTCTTCGGTAGTTTTTCCATGCAATTGTTCCCTCTGTGCTTGGGGGGGGGGGGCGTTAAAGTACACGATGAAAACGGGAGGTGGTTAAAGTATACGATGAAAACCAAATTTTTCCTCCTTTTGTAGTCGTCAACAGACAAAAACATGCAACAGACATACTTAGAAGAAGTTAAAATCGACCTAGCACCGGACTTTTTCCATTTTCTGTGCAACCAAACTTAATGTACAACCCCTGTTAAGATTAGCTCTAGAGCATTTCATGAATTATTTTTAGCCTTAAAAGCTCCAATTTAAATATTATGATATACATTGTTTTTGTTGGTTCTGTTGGTTCTGTAATGTTCAGTATCCCCGTCCGTTCGTCCGTCACAACTCCAAAGAAACTGCTACTTGGATCCTATTCAATTTGTACTAGATTATAACACACTACAATTTTGTTTTCAATAAATTAAGTATGAGTAGTATACTCCAATTATATTGTCCTTAAAGAATTTCCAATATCCACAGTTTTGTTTGTTTCGTCTGTCTGCCACTTCATGTATAGAATATTTGTTGAAATCCGTAATGCACACAATCGATCATTTGCACATGTTGGAACAGGTATGTGTGATGGGGACATATGACTACGTGTCGCACTCTTGTTCTATTTGAATTAACATTTCAGGATAGCTTTGGTTGATTGTTGATCAATACAGTTTTACGTCCAATGAACAAAATTTTAGCTACATCAGGACGAGAACAAGTTAATCAATTTAAAAGTTATAATTAAAAGAAGTCGGGTGGAAGGGGCTATTAGTTTTAATTGCCACTGAAAAGAGACAGAAATGGGTAGGGCAGGACATTTAGCCTTCTATACGATCCCAGTGAGTCTATTCTTCTTAGAAAATTATAAAAGATTTTTTTTATGTTGGATAGAGCGGTGCATTTCTTCACATTGTTCATATACAATGGTTATCGCCCAACCTTCCGAATTATGACCTGGCTATGTAAAAGTACCTCGCGTGGACAGGATATTCATGTTACAATCACCCGCGGACGCGCCTGGCATCTCTGCAGACGGAGCCCCTGAAGATCAATTCAGGTGCCGGGAGGATAGCTTTGGTAACACAAGCTGTAAGAAAACATAACTGAATTAATTTTTTTTTCAAAATATAATGCAAAAGAACAAATGTACTCTACAAAGGTAACATCAGAAATGCCTGTAAAGAACGAAAATTTATATGTCAGGAGTTGTTTCCAGGTCGAGTTTCACTTCAGAACAGATCCCAAAACTATGTACATGTTTTGGTTATTATACTGTCAAATCTTTTTTCGAAAATCCCACCTCCATCTCACATTGACAAATTTGCATTTTTCAGTAATGGGAGGGGGTGACCTCAAACTATTTAGATATAATTCGCACATAGAATTAAAGAAGTAGTGGCATATCAGATTCAGAAAACTAAAGTCACGATAAGTTAAGCATTATTATAGTTTGCTATGCTACTGGGCTCAATGTCTCATTTCACTCCCTGCACTTCCAACCACTGCAAAATTGAATGAAATAAAAGCAGAAAAAATTAAAAACGAAAATCTTAGAAACTCAACAAACGTAACTGTGGAACAGAACCTTTTTGAGACGCAGGGATCAGCCATCTTATATTAACTTGAAGTCGTGATTAACCCTTAACGGGATCTTAGATATGCATTATCACATTCTGGGATACGTAACTGAAAAATAAATTACGGGGAATTCGATTCGGGATTTGAATTAATATTCTTCAGATTCCGGAGTCAAAACACCCCTTTCATACCCTCCAAAGTCAATCTAATATACAAATATTAATGGCATTTGAGTAGGAAGGCAAAAAGGTACTCAGTATTTGAACTGTCAAGAAAACCTTAAAATACTGAAGACATTTGTATTATTCATTCATATTTTTCTACTCTTAAGATTTTCCCTATTTTACTATTGTCGCAGTCCGGTGTAGGTAGTCAGTATCGATGTTCGTTAAATGTCTACTAAGAGTGGGACCGACAGAATATACACGATGTGTGATTTGAACACCAATCCGAGTGATATACGAATGTTGCAGATTCAGAAGACGAAATGTGTTACTTTTTAACTCAACTCATCCAAAAGGCACCGTGAGCTTTTGTCATCACTTTGCATCAGACGTCGGTCGTCCCTCGTCTGTCCGTCAACAATATAAAAAAAATCTCAAACAATTTGGCCTGAATCATTATCAGGTTTTGCAGTTAAAAAAACTGTTCGATTAGTCCGTAGGTCAAGCAACATGGTCGTTGTTACTAAAAATAGAACATAGGGGGTATATTGCTGTTTTTGGCAAACAATGCGTAAATCTTTACGCATTCGAAACATCTGTCATTGAGTAAAAGCTATCGATTAGAATGACAAGATCTTCATGCCCCTGCAAGTTTGAAGAGGATCTTTTAAAAAAGACTCGGTGTTTTTGCCCTTTTTCATTAAATTTCCATTTTTTTTGTAATATTTGGCTTACTCATTAAAAACGATAGGAGATAGAGGCAGTGTTAATATTACAAAAATATTAAGCATATCACCTGTTTTAAAGAAATTCTGGTGAACCACGAAGTGATTACTTCGATTTTTTTTAATTTTCATATTTTTTCAACGTTTTTTGTTATATTTTCAAAACCAGATGAGATAAAGGTAACTTTCAACAGGAAAATTTTTCAGCTTATTAAGCACTACAATTTCAGCATATGTCCACAAGGTTCGCATCTCACCGAGGTTGGATGCCACCAGGGAAAATAGTTTAACATAGTACCCAATGAGAAAATCTTGTCAATTATTCATCCTTCAACTCTTGTTAAATACATCAAAGATAATAAGTAGGCATGGTAACAATATGGTCATGAAACAAATGTATGATTTTAGTACTGATCATAAACCAAAAGTGGCCGCTACTGCAGATCTTTGTTTAACATTGGCACCTATGGGGAAATGTTGTAAATTGCCAGTTCTTGGAAACAGTCTCATATTATATTAAGTTTATTAAAACTATGCATAGTAACATGATGGTCATCTACTAACTTGTAAAACTTTGTACCGATCATAAATCTAAATTGGCCACCACCGGGGATCATAATTAAACATTAAACCCATGGACAAACGTTTCAAATTGTTAATTCTTGAAAACCGTTTCGAAAATGACGATTAAATTAACTAGGCATGGTAACATGGTGGTCATTGAGCAAATGTATGATTTTAGTACCGATCATAAATCCAAGATGGCCGCTAATGCAGATCATAGTGTTACATTGGTCTCAAAAGGGAATTATTAAATGAGATTCCAGATCACTTGCTGTAGAATTTTGATCACCTCCGATCAGGATTTTATCACAATTGGGCTGTGCCGTTAAATTACTGTTTACGCACACCAAGTTGGTCATTCTAGTGTGAGATACAGCTGCCTAGATCTTGGCACTGGCACCATCAAATCTGTCGGTCTCTTGGATGGAGGTAGCAGCAAAACGTTTATACATGTAGCAGATCTTTAAGATATATAAACGATAACTTGCTTTGTTGTAAGACAGAATCTAATACCATATCAGGAAAAAAGTAAGAGATTAATGACCGGAATCAATAAAATTCAGGAGACTTCGTTCAAAAACCTGGCTAAAACAGCTATTGAACAATCGATCAAGCATGAATCTCCATGGCAAGACCTAACCATATTCCGCCGTGCGGGGTCCCGGCTTATGAATAGGCCCGCAGCATCCTCTGAGCTTGGAGTATGAGTCTTCCTAACAGAGGCGACACGTTTGCTGTGTGTCGAGACCCGTACGATGGTTGACGAGATCCTGGTAGGTTCGAGCCTGTGTTCAGACTCCCGCTACGGCCATTAAATACCCGTAGGACTCAGAATACAGGATCAATATCTTACTTTGGCTCTGAAATCATCTAAACGGGAGGTCGGATTGGCTCGGTCCGATCAATCGGCTGGTCACGCCAAGCCTTCCAGTATATCTTTCCAACTTGAGTTTAAGTTAACTTGTGTGTAACATTTTTGTCTTGATTTAAACCATCAATACAGTGTAGGGGTACTGGAGAAAGCGGTGGCTCATGGGTCAATCAAGTAGTACGCTTTCCATCAGTGCCTGATAGTTACGCTCCACTTGAGTATACCATCTTTGGAACACTTGATACTTTCTGGTGGAGATCCCTAGAATCAAAGTATCGCCCCTGTTGGCACTCCGTGGTGGGTGGGTGACAAAGATGTTGAAATCTCCTTTCTTATTACATGGCACAACAAACCCCTCAAAACCAACCTGTTCCAAATAAAAAAAGAAAATCTACTGATTTCATCCCAGAAGTTGAAGATAACAGTTGAACAAAATTTATTGTGTTGACTGGATCACCTGATAAACCAATATAAAAAATCAACCCTTTTGCTACACAAAAGACTATTCCAAGCATTGCTGGAACGGTGAAAACGTGTCCAGGATGCGATCAGGTGATTTATTAATTGAAGCAATCTCTAAAGTTCAAAGTGAAAACTTACTAAAATTGTCAAAAATATTAGAATTTAAAGTTTCGGCATCCCCCACAGAACCCTTAATAGCAGTTGTGGTATAATGAGAGATAGAAGTCAGTATCTCTCAGATCTTGATGATGATTACATTTGAAACGAACTATCATCACAAGGAGTTACAAAAGTACAAAGATTCATTACCAAAAAATCAGGAAGCACTGTTAAAATTAACATTTTTCTTTAACTTTCAACACGCCAGTTCCTCCAACATCATTGAAAATTAGCCGCTTTGGTATAAAAGTGGACAAATTTCTTCCCAACGAAGTGAGATGTTTTACTTGCCAGAAGTTTGGACATGGTACCAACCAATGTAGGGGCAAGCTGAAGTGTTTTAGATGCGGGGAAGAGGGACACCAGGGCACTGGCTGTAGTAATGCACTGAAATGTGCAAACTGCAGCGGTGAGCATATGTCATCCTCGAGAGACTGTCCACTTTATATCAATACAGAGGAATACAACAGATTATTTTCGATGGATGAACTGAAACAATCCTTGGATAAGGCACATGACACGGCATGTGGCCATGACGATATCCATTATCAACTCCTCAAACATCTTCCTTTAACAACTCTGGAAATTCTTTTAAACCTTTTTAATAAAATTTGGGAGACAGGGAAACTACCACCTATGTGGAAACATGCAACTATAGTACCTATTCCAAAACCGGGTAAAGATCATTCAGAACCATCTAATTACAGACCACTAGCATTAACTAGTTGTGTCTGTAAGACAATGGAACGGGTGATAAACAACCGTCTTGTTTGGTATCTCGAATCGAACGGTCTTCTGTCGAACATCCAAAATGGATTTCGACAAGGTCGTACAACAATAGACCATCTAGTTCGATTCGAAACATTTATCAGAAATGCATTTTTAAAGAAAGAACATGCAGTGTCTATCTTTTTCGATATTGAAAAAGCATATGACACAACATGGAAATATGGTATTTTAAAAGATCTTTTTGATATGGGGTTGAGAGGAAGTTTACCAAATTTATGGAAAATTTTCTCGAGGATCGTGAATTCAATGTTAGAGTCAACTCTACATTTTCTGAGCTTGGAGTATGAGTCTTCCTAACAGAGGCGACACGTTTGCCGTGTGTCGAGACCCGTGTCGATGGTTGACGAGATCCTGGTAGGTGCGAGCCTGTGTTCAGACTCCCGCTACGGCCATTAAATACCCGTTGGACTCAGAATACAGGATCAATATCTTACATTGGCTCTGAAATCATCTAAACGGGAGGTCGGATTGGCTCGGTCCGATCAATCGGCTGGTCACGCCAAGCCCTCTAGTATATCTTTCCAACTTGAGTTTAAGTTAACTTGTGTGTAACATTTTTGTCTTGATTTAAACCATCAATACAGTGTAGGGGTACTGGAGAAAGCGGTGGCTCATGGGTCAATCAAGTAGTACGCTTTCCATCAGTGCCTGATGGTTACGTTCCACTTGAGTATACCATCTTTGGAACACTTGATACTTTCTGGTGGAGATCCCTAGAATCAAAGTATCACGATGTTGGCACTCCGTGGTGGGTGGGTGACAAAGATGGTGAAATCTCCTTTCTTATTACATGGCACAACAAACCCCTCAAAACCAACTTGTTCCAAATAAAAAAAGAAAATCTACTGATTTCATCCCAGAAGTTGAAGATAACAGTTGGACAAAATTTATTGTGTTTACTGGATCACCTGATAAACCAATATCAAAAATCAACCCTTTTGCTACACAAAAGACTATTCAAAGCATTGCTGGAACGGTGAAAAACGTGTCCAGGATGCGATCAGGTGATTTATTAATTGAAGCAATCTCTAAAGTTCAAAGTGAAAACTTACTAAAATTGTCAAAAATATTAGAATTTAAAGTTTCGGCATCCCCCACAGAACCCTTAATAGCAGTCGTGGTATAATGAGAGATAGAAGTCAGTATCTCTCAGATCTTGATGATGATTACATTTGTAACTAACTATCATCACAAGGAGTTACAAAAGTACAAAGATTCATTTCCAAAAAATCAGGAAGCACTGTTAAAATTAACACTTTTCTTTTAACTTCCAACACGCAAGTTCCTCCAACATCATTGAAAATTAGCCCCTTTGGTATAAAAGTGGACAAATTCCTTCCCAACCCAGTGATATGCTTTACTTGCCAGAAGTTTGGACATGATACCAACCAATGTAGGGGCAAGCTGAAGTGTTTAGATGCGGGGAAGAGGGACGCCAGGGCACTGGTTGTAGTAATACACTGAAATGTGCAAACTGCAGCGGTGAGCATATGTCATCCTCGAGAGACTGTCCACTTTATATCAATACAGAGGAATACAACAGATTATTTTCGATGGATGAACTGAAAAAATCCATTTATAAGGCACATGACACGGCATGTGGCCATGACGATATCCATTATCAACTCCTCAAACATCTTCCTTTAACAACTCTGGAAATTCTTTTAAACCTTTTTAATAAAATTTGGGAGACAGGGAAACTACCACCTATGTGGAAACAAGCAACTATAGTACCTATTCCAAAACCGGGTAAAGATCATTCCGAACCATCTAATTACAGACCACTAGCATTAACTAGTTGTGTCTGTAAGACAATGGAACGGATGATAAACAACCGTCTTGTTTGGTATCTCGAATCGAACGGTCTTCTGTCGAACATCCAAAATGGATTATTCCGATTTCGTTTGGTTTTATGCATTTTAGCATTTTTTGAAATTATGGATTTCCTTTGTTTGGGTTCTAGTGCTGCTGATGAGGAATAAATTTCCGAAATGGCCATACAGCTCATTAAAATTATTGCAGTTGGAATTAACATATGTGTTATGGTCTCATGTTCATTTACTCCATATCCTTTCGTGAAATATTTAATACAGGAGTTTGACTTTTATTGCAGTGTGGAGTTGGTAAAACAATTCCCCGTGGTAGAGATGTATGCTCTTTATTTTTCTTAGATATGGTGTACTTGTACATGAGATGATATCTCATGTGTACACTTTGTTCAATTAATATTTTCTAAATTTATGTAAATTCTAAAACCGAAGGATTAACTCCCACCATCGTAGTTTAGTCCTTAGCTATAATTGATATTACTGATTATTCCGATTTCGTTTGGTTTTATGCATTTTAGCATTTTTTGAAATTATGGATTTCCTTTGTTTGGGTTCTAGTGCTGCTGATGAGGAATAAATTTCCGAAATGGCCATACAGCTCATTAAAATTATTGCAGTTGGAATTAACATATGTGTTATGGTCTCATGTTCATTTACTCCATATCCTTTCGTGAAATATTCGACAAGGTCGTACAACAATAGACCATCTAGTTCGATTCGAAACATTTATCAGAAATGCATTTTTAAAGAAAGAACATGCAGTGTCCATCTTTTTCGATATTGAAAAAGCATATGACACAACATGGAAATATGGTATTTTAAAAGATCTTTTTGATATGGGGTTGAGAGGAAGTTTACCAAATTTTATGGAAAATTTTCTCAAGGATCGTGAATTCAATGTTAGAGTCAACTCTACATTTTCTGACTCGTTTGAACAAGAGATGGATGTTCCGTAAGGAAGCATCCTATCTGTCACACTATTTAGTATTAAAATAAATAGTTTGGCCCAGGTTTTAAAAGATAACATTGATGGATCTCTTTATGTAGATGATTTTCTGATTTGCTATCGTGGCAAAAACATGAATAATATAGAACGCCAATTGCAATTATGTCTAAACAGAATCAAAAAATGGGCAGTTGAAAATGGTTTTAAATTTTCAAGCTCGAAAACAGTCGGGATGCATTTCTGCTGTAAGCGGAAAATGCGCCCAGACCCAGAGCTTAAACTATACAATAAACCTATAACTATTGTAAAAGAGGCCAAGTTCCTTGGTTTAATATTTGATAGTAAACTTTTAATTATTCCCCATATCAAAATGCTGAAAAACAAATGCCTCAAGGCATTAGATATTTTAAAAGTTGTGTCGAGTACCGACTGGGGTGCGGATAGCACTGTTTTATTAAATTTATATCGATCGTTGATTCGATCAAAACTAGATTATGGAGGTTTTATATACGGTTCCGCCCGTAAATCATATATTAAATTACTAGACACCGTTAACCACCAAGGTTTGCGTCTTTCATTAGGTGCGTTCAGAACTTCTCCTGTGGAGAGTCTGTATGCTGCAGCTAATGAACCATCTTTGGAAGACAGACGTATTAAACTTTGTCTACAATAGACAACAAAGCTTAAAGCGTATCCTTACAATCCTGCTCACAACTGTGTTTTCAAACCTCTTCACAAAGCTGACTATGAAAAACGTCCAAACGTTATAAACCTTTTGGTCTTCGTATCAAACCACACCTTGAATCTTCTAATATAAATTTAGATGAAATAGCTCCTATAGAAACTCCCCAAAACCCCCATGGCTTAATCCAAAGCCAACATTTTTTTAACTACGCAAACATAAAAAGGTTGATACCAATCCTCTGGTTATCCAGCAGGACTTTGCAAGAATTAAATCTGAACATCCTGAATACTTACAAATTTACACAGATGGCTCTAAGGATGGAGACAGAGTGGCTTCTGCAGCCGTTTTTGGAGACCGTGCAGCAACTCTCCGATTACCATCCTCTAGTTCCATATTTACTGCTGAAGCTAACGCTATTTACTCAGCACTTAAATTTGTAGCTTTATCGCAATCAAATAAATTCATGATTTGTTCCGATTCACTTTCTTGCCTATTGGCAATTGAAAGTCGAAAAACAAAACACCCAATTATTTTGAAATAGCCGAATTCTACAAATCACTTGTAGCATTAGGCAAAGAAGTCATTTATGTTTGGATCCCTAGTCATGTGGTGATCTATGGAAACACAGTTGCTGACCAGGAAGCAAAGGATGCACTAGATGACGAGATGGCGGATTGTCCAGTACCGTACACTGACATAAAGCCTTTAATCTCTAAAAACATTTTAAAGTTATGGCAGGGCAAATGGGATTTGCAAACAAATAATTACCTGCATGGAATACAGTCAGACGTCGTTAAACAAGTCAGTTCCTGCGGCAAAAACCGTAGGGAACAGGTAGTGTTGGCCCGATGTCGTATTGGACATACTAGAACAACACATAGTTTTATCCTCAACAGTGATGATCGACCTGAATGTATTCCATGCAATTGTCCTTATACAATTCATCATGTTTTAATTGAATGTATAGATGTTGCCGATATCAGGCGTGATTTCTATTCAGCTGATTGTCTTAAAGACCTATTTACAAATGTCGCTGGCGACAAAATCGTTCAATTTTTAAAAGCAATCAATTTATTTAGTAAGATTTAAATGGATTTAATTTATAGTTGTAATATTGTAACAATTAAACTGTCATTTCTCCTATAATGTTTTTTTTATATTTTTTATATTTTATACTCTTGTTTTACTTGTATAAAGCTTTCATGGTTTTATATTGATATTTTATATATTTATCATAATTGTTCAACTTACTTAACAGTTCTCGCCACAATATAGCTGAAATATTGCTGAAGTTGGCGTAAAACATCAATCAATCAATCCTAACCATACTGTTGACTCGAATGATATAAAAAGGACAATAGGAGACATCAACATTAACTGTAAATTATAATCACATGCCTTAATCTGCCATAGAAATAAACAGGAAAAACAAAAATTAGACAAAAGACAAATGAAAGCAACGATAGGATGTACTGTTTTTATCAAAATTAAGCATAGGAACAAAAATAAAGCGTAGAATCACAACAGTCGCACAATTCATGGTTGGTATAAATCATTGCTCGTATGGTTAAAACAAAGCCTCTAACACGTCAAACATGATTAAAAAAAGTCATCAAATTTGTCACAAAACATGGATTTTGCATTTTTAATTGCCAAACAAATTACAACAATGACATTTTGTCACCTGCACCAATTCAATATCTAGGAAGATTCCGAATGATAAGCCTAACAAAACATATTTTTATACTGACATGCTCAACAAGAGGTCAGAGAAATCAGGTATACAATAAAGGAAACTTCGCATGCATTCCAAGTGCTATTTGCGGTTGCAAACTAATGATCCTATAGTTCTGTTGGCTTAGAAATAGAGGATCATTGACAGAATGTTTTCGCAAATTGATTTTCATTTCTAATTGATAAGGGCTTATAATTGTCAACATTGATATTTTTTATAGAAGAAATGTTTACATGTATTTGCATATGGTGACTTCTTAACATTATTACAAAAATAAGGGAAATGACATAATTACTGTCACGGATCAAAATCCAAAGTGAAAAAAATACTACGCATGTAGAAAACAAACAAAAATAATGCATAAGGTAGTTGTCCTGAGTTGAAACGGACATTCAAAAGAATTGATGGGTTCAACCGGTTTCAAACCTCCCCTTCCAGTGTGGTAGTTTCCAGTAACATTTTTAACGGCAATCATTATTGAAGGTCGTAAACAATGAAAAAAAATGTTTATCCCAGTACTAAGTAAAAAAGAATTTTGTATCATAGTACGGACAGCTACCTCAAATGTGCACTTGGGACTTAATTATTTCTAATGAAAAACTTTTTAATCAAACGGAATTTTTGAAGCTGTGAGATAACTTTTCGTCTTTGAAAGTTCGAATAATTCGTATCAAGTCAACTGTGAGACACACACACCATAAGCATGATGAGTAGGAATATAATTTTTTTTCGTTTAATTTGAAATTAAAGTCGTCCCTTGTGTGTTAAAGTTTAGTTCCGAAATGAACATTTTCGTTAATTTCGAGATGTAAGTCCAAAAATGATGAAGAACCCCAATATATAACAAATAGTTATCAATAAATATTCAAGCATACTGCACATGTTTTGCATTGCAGGGGACCTTACCTCTTGCTTTGGTTTTTGAAGAAAAAATTGTCTCGTGTGCATTTACTCCATATCCTTTAATTGTTAAAAAATCTAATACTTGTAAGACAGGTCTCAAATGTTCTCCTTAGTTTGAATATTGATAAGGGCATGAACCCCTTAGATTTTAGATGATTTCATTTTTGTCAAATGGAATAGTTTTGTAAGACAAATTACTTGGTTTATTGTGATCAATGTCTAATTCTTTGATAATGCAGTTATAATAATGTGCTTTACGTATAAAAAACAATATTGTTTACAGCTCAGCTTTTTCTGGAGGTACAACAACATATTTGGAATGTAATGCAGACATGGTATACACTTACGGGCTTCACAGTTTTCAAAAAAAGACTTATCTAGGTTGATATGTAAATACATCAGCGTAGTTTGTTAACACGAGTATCACAACAGTTTGAATGGACCCTACCAATCTTACAATGACTTGGGTTTTGGTTCTCTCTATTACCCATGTTCTGGCCTATTCCCAAATAGCTATTATAACGATTTAAAATTCAAAGTTCAATTAATAGACTGTGGTTCTCGGAAGTTTCGACCGTTGGAGGCCTCCTTGTACAAAAATTCATTTTTAATAATTTTGAGATATCAGGTTATGATATCACTTCTAGTTAGAATATTGCCCGAGTCCAAAATAGCACATCAGAAGTTATATATTTATATATGTTGTATTGATGTTATGCAACATTAGTATGACTGAAACCAGATCATTTCACTGCGAAGCTTACTTTACTTGTACTATTATTTCACTTGAACTTTGGATGGATTGTGCATTATCCAACTAATACACAGTACGTCACAATGTAGGTTGAATTTAACATGATTTTCAGCCATTGTTTCCTGTTATCCATTTATTTACAATTAATAATGAAGGGATATGGAGTAAATGCAAATGGGAAAAAGCTCTACAAATACATGGTAAAACACAGCAATGGAGCAACGCTTTTTTTTAGTTTTGTTTTTTGGGTTTTTTGGGGGTTTTTTCGTGTGTTTGTTTTTTTTTTTTGTTACTTTGTACATTTCTTTTAATTTTGCCAAATCAAAATGATGAGATATGTTTGGTGAGATGAGAGAGCAGAAGACTTGCTTTCGTTATTCATCAAAGATATTTCAAGAACATGTGTTCCGCTGGGATGAAAATTAAGTATTATTTGTCAAATTGGAGGAGGCAATTTAATAACATGGTAAAACACTTTTTGTAACTTCGTCGCATTTTTGCATGAAGCAAAATTTAAGAAAGATCAAAGCAGAGCATCTTCTTTTTTATGTAACTTTATGCCAAGGTATAACTCGAGAGGTATAATAATGGTCCGTTAAGTGACACCATTAATTATTCAACAAAATAAATATTCGGAGAATCGAACGATAGAATACAGGGAAAGGACAATGCTTATGAAGAGTTATTCCTCCTGAAATGCACTTGTATATTTTAAGGTGATATTTTCTTTTTATTCCTTCTGAATGATAGGGTTGACAGCTATTGGGGGCATATGTCAATAATGAGAATAAACTAATACTTGGCTTTCCTTTCACTACTAATATAAAAGAAGAACTAACGATTTTTACATCATCTAAAATTTGTAAAGATAGAGGATTCTTTTCTTACACAGTGGATAAAGTAGTTCTCAATTTTCAGAGGAAAATTTTTTTCTGTCTTACACAGGGGGTGTAAGACAAGCTACACGCCCTTTTTCCCGCCAATATTCGTTATCATTTGAAGATATTAAACTACAATATATATAACTGTAAATGTAGTTTTTAATGATATTGTTGTTGTGTATGCTAGAAATAAAATATACTTTCACCACATGACGAAATCCAAGTCCTTATTATCTATAAATAGCTTATATGTTCGTGATTGTTTACAAAATTATAATGTATGAATATTTCTAAACAGACGGAACTACTTTTCCTGGTTAATATCATTCCGCCCATTCTTGAAATTCTTTATAAAAGGGAAAATAACTCTTTTGTTTACATTTTAATCGTCTGCAACTGTCAAATCAATATATATGTGATATAATGGAAAAAGAGTTTAAAATAGACGATTTTGTTTGTGTTGGTGAAAAGCGAGGGAAAATTGTGCACACTCATAAGCCTCTAGGAACCTATACTATGTACACCGTGCACATGCTAGATGATGGCACCTTTACAACTTGAGCTAGACACAAGCTCATTAAGGGAATGAGTGACAGTGAATTTGCAGACTTATTTCGAAACTTGAGTGCACCTTTCCCAGCCGTTCCTCTCAATCAAATATTTGATTGCGCTTCAAACCCTACGTCAACTGTTACAAGTCCCCCTCCTCTTCCACTCTCATCTTTAGCAGACAATGATATTGACCAGGATATAATTGAAGCTCTGTCTGAACTTGAGAACTCTGAGAATATGACTAACACATCTACTCATGTCAACAGCAGATTTATTAATATGTCTGAAAATGAGCTTGTTGACTTCATCAATGTAAACGAGAATTCTTCAACTAGAAAAAAAAAACTTTAAGCCAGTTCTTTCTTAAGATAAAAGTTGAACCAGCGGATGCAGTCTTCGAAGGTGGGACTGTTGTTGGTAGAGGCAGGGGGAAAGGGGACTGTGGATAGTTAGTAGTTAGCACTAACTACTAACTAGGTTGAGCCGTATATCACTTGTTAATGCTCAGATGTATTAATTTTTAACTGTTGCTTTGATTTCAATTCATAAAAACAA
>MJUU01030912.1:21988-33964 GCA_002080025.1 Modiolus philippinarum
TAGCTCTTACCGTTTCTGAGCTATAGAGGGTCAAAGAGGAATCATAAGGAGTCATAAGGGCTAATTTTTATTTTCCCTAGTTTGTGTCCAGCTAATTACTTGGTCAATCTCCTTATTGCGTCTATCTAATTATTGTGTCAAGCTCTTTCCTATGTCCATACTCACTTTAAATTACACTTTTTCAAATTTCAGTGGACGACATGCTGCGGTCGTATCATGCTGCGCTCGGCGTAGCCTTTTATTATCAAATTGTTAAATGTACACTTTGATCCACTCAAGTACTCCAAAAAGGGATTAACTAAAAGGGAAAAAAAGAATGAAAGGTTCAGCCAATGCAAAGTAGCATGATCTTTATCAATGCGTAATTCGATCCATTTTCTTCACGATTACAAGAAAATAGTATACCTTTGCAGTCCCAATTCATCTTGATTTGACTATTTGAAGACACAGCAACATAGTCAGCTTTTATTTCTGGCGGAAAATATAGCTGACACCCCAAGTTTTCTGACATCACATGTAAAAAATCTATTTTTAGCTAATTATCATACTTGACCCCCCACATAGCAATATTCATTTAAAAGGGCTTCCTAGGGATTTTATCTAAAATTTCACTGTTTTTAAGATTAAAACACATTTCTTCATAGAATGTATTTCTAGGATATTGTTGTCACTTCTGTACATAACCGTGTAACAGAAGTTACGCACGATCACGAAGCACGTGAAAATTGGCAATAACTGGTACACGGCGATAACAGGTACTCAACCAGTATATCTTTCATATAATGCAAAATAAAACAAAATATTGCATCAATGGTGTCTTTAAATCATTAAACTTTTGTATATCTAGCTATATAGAGGACTAAACACCTTGTAATATATCACTAATTATTATGGGATGTTAGTAAACCGTACTCGAGACTCGATCCTAAATTTTGAGCGTACTCTGGACTTCATCTCAATTTTTTGGTGTACTCTGGACTCAAGGGGGAGGGGGGTATACCCTCTTATGTTTAACATTAGATAAGATTTGACGAAGATGACAAGAATCAAATTACAAAATACCGAGATTACTGTTCATTTTGTTTCTGCAGATGGTCATTTCAACAGCTTATGTCTCTTCAGTGCAGATCACATCAAAACTATTTTGAAGGCCATGGATATTTAGACGTAAAAAACCCAATAAAGGATATGCAGACATCTCCAAATAAAGAATTGCTGAAAAAGAAACAAAAAAAGTCTTGTTATAATGCCCCTGGTTTTGCTTAGCCACAATGCTTTTAGCCACATTTTTTCTGAAGTTTCGCTTTGCCAGAACTCTTCATGCCACATATTTTCTAAAGTCCATTTTGTTTTAGTGTAATTTGCCTATACTTTCAGTATAATTAAACTATATAGTGCCAAGCTCCTTTATAATATGCAAAACTTGGTTGGACGAATAGTGACCTTTTAGTGGGGTATTCCTGATCCGTCAGTCTAGTGAAATATACAGAACTTTAATACTGGTTTCGTTACAATTTCATATCTATAATTTGCAAATGTTTTACTAATGCATTGAAATGTTTATGACATTTCTGAAAAAATATTGGATTTTCTTGATGTAATGTGAGTGAATTATTATGTATTCTTTTTACAGTTTTTAGCTAGTTTATGAATTAAGATGAAGAAATTGGAAGTACTGTTCTTTAATTGTAGGTTTCGACTTATCACAATCTTTCCAAGCTATTCCACGCTGAACCAAATCAATAAAAGGGAATCGTGTATTAATGGATTATTGTTCTATTGTAGATTTCACTGACTGTTGTAAAGATCGGATAATTTAGAGGAAATATTTACCTAATTAAAAATCATTTAACTTATTTGAAGGTAAGTCGTTAGATATATCTTGATTTTGATCATCATTTTATTTCCGTAATCAACGATCATTTGATTACAAAAAGAAAGTACTTACAGAACAAATGTGAAATATTATAGCTTCAATATCAGGTGTAAAATGTTTAAGTTAGGAATTTTTATGGTGAAAAGAGAAAAAATGATGTGCGTTTAATTGTTAAATTCATGAAATTGTTTTATAACCACCTGTCTGTAATTGCAAAGTGCAGAATAATTTTTCAAACAAAATCCACGAATTTTGGTGGTAAAAAGAGAAAAAACATGTGCATTTAATTTTTAGATTCATGAAATTGTTTCATAACCACCTGTTTGTGTATTTCCAATGTGTGGAATAATTTTTCCGACAAAATTTTTTTGATGAAAAGATGAATATGATGAGCATATAATTGTTAAATTCATAATTTGTTTCTATATATTTTTAAAATGAAGAATTACTTTTCTGACAACAAAGGTGATTTTAAAGCCAGGATTGAATTTCCTTTTTCTCACAATGGGAACTTTGTCTTAATTGCCTGAATTAATATAACCCCCCCCCCCCCCCCCTTAGAAATTGATTTTGTTCTCTTTACAAGTGGAAACAATAGATCCTTAACAGCCAAGCTTTGTTTAAGCAAGTTTACCCGGTGCTTGTTTTATGCCCCCCAGATCGATAATGGGGGGTGGGGGGCATATTTTTTTTGTCCTGTCTGTCGATCTGTTTGTCTGTGCGTCCGAAACTTTAACCTTGGCTATAACTTTTGAACTATATAAGGTAGACTTTTCATACTTGGCAGGTGTATAGGTCTAGTCAAGAGGAACAAACATATGCAAAAAAATTAGGTCATGTCAAAGGTCAAGGTCACAGAGGTTAAAAAGGGGGTGAAATTGGCTGTTTTCACATATTTGACTGTAGAATCTTTATTATTTATCCTATCGAGAAGGGGTTTGTTTCATGTTATTGCTAATAAAATTGTGCAACTGTAGTATGTCGACAGATTTGAGTTTTTGAGACACAAGCGGCCCAAGGGAGACAAACGAAAAAAAATGGAATTTAAAAATTTTTTGTCGGATCATGATGCAGTATTTTTCTGTAGGTTTCTAATAGCATGTTTAAACAGATACTTTTAACAATTAAAACCATTTCAATAAACAAGAGGCCCAAAGGGGCTCATCATCTGATTCAGAATAAAGGGGTTAGATTGGGTGTTTTTATGAAAATAAACAACTTTTGAACTATGTAAGATAGACTTTTAATACTTGGCAAGTGTATAGGTCTTTATTAACATAAATATGCCAAAAAAATTAGGTCAAAGGTCAAGGTCACAGAAGTCAAAATTGGTAAAATTGGGTATTTTCATATATTTTACTGTAGAAATATGTAGTGTTCCACAAATATATTTTGTTGAATTGAATCATTATATACAGCCAAAGGCCATGTGAGCTTTTGCCATTACTTGGCGTCTGTCATCAAACTTCAAAGATCTTTTTCTCTGAAACTGATGTACCAATACCAACCAAACTTGGCCTGCATCATCACCAGGATATGAGCTTTCAAGTTTGTGATTTTTAAGTTGGCAGACCGAATAACATGGCTGCTGTTACAATGTACTAAAAATTGAACACAGGGGTAAATTGCTGTTTTTTTGCAAATAACTCAAAAACCGTTACAGTTATTAGAATCTTACATGGTGTATAAATGATCAGCATGATGAGGTCTACCCATCCTGCAATTTTTACGAAAATCCAAATACCTGTCTTGGAGTTATTGCCCCTTTTCCGTAAAATTTTCGTTTTTTTGTTACTTTTCATCTCGTATATTGAAAATGATAGAAGATAGAGGCAAAGTTTAAATTACAAAAATGGTTAGCATAGTAAGATCTACTTGTCTCACATTTTTGAAGAACATATGACTACCCATGTAGGAGTTATTGCCCCTTTTTCTTTGAATTTTCACGATTTTTATATGTTTTTACTTTTATTTCAAAAATTATTTTGAATTGTAAAAGAGTTAAGCTTAGCAAGGACTACAATTTCTACATATGTCCAGCAGGTTGGCATCTCATCCAAGATGGTCGCCAGCAGGGAACATAGTTAAACATAGGACCATATGGGAAATGTAATCAAAGATCTTCTCCTCTGAAACTACTGAGCCAGTTGGAACCAAACTTGGTCACAATTGTCTTTGGGTGGTCCTCTCCAAGGTTTGTGATTTTTATGGTAGTACCTCATCCAAGATGGCTGCCAGCGTGGAACATAGTTTACAATAGGACCCTATGGAAAATGCATTCAAAGATCTTCTCCTATTAAACTACTGAGCCAGGTGGAACAAAACTTGGTCACAATTTTCCTTGGGTGGTCATCTTCAAAGTTTTTACCTCATCCAAGATGGCCACTAGCGGTGAACATAGTTTAACATAGGACCCTATGGGAAATGCATTCAAAGATCTCCTCTGAGCCAATTGGGAACTAAACTTGGACACAATATTTCTTGGGTGGTCCCCTTCAAAGTTTGTAATTGTTATGTCATACCTCATCCAAGATGGCTGCCAGCGGGGAATATAGTTTAACATAGGGACCCTATGGGCAATGCATTTGAGGATCTTCTCAGAAACAACTGAACGATTTCTAACCAAACTTAATCACAATTGTCCTTGGATGGTCCCCTTCATAGTTTGTGATTTTTAAGTTAGTACCTCTTCCAATATGGCTGCCAGCAGGGAATATAGTTTAATATAGGGCCCTATGGAAAATGCATTCAAAGACCTTCTCCTCTAAAACTATCTAGCCAATTGGAATCAAACTTAGTCACAATAGTCTATTGGTGATCCACTTCAAAGTTTGGGATTTTTATGTTCTTACCTCATCCAAGATAGCCGCCAGAGGGGAACATAGTTTAACAAACAAAGGACTCTATGGGAAATGTATTCCAAGATCTTCTCCTCTAAAATCAATTGTTCCTGCCACAACCAAGCTGAACTGATGTGTAGTATGGATAATAATCGATGGTCATTTCGTTGGTGACATTGAATAAAAACCAGTCACCAGGTGAGCGATACAGGCTCATGTGAGCCTCTAGTTTACCACTTGCTCTTGTCTGCTGTTGTATGTTAAATTTTTATGCCCCAGCGACTAAAGGTAGGGGGCATATTGTTTTACCCTTGTCAGTCCGTCAGTTCATTAATTAATTCATTCATTTGTTCAATTGCCTGTTCTTCCCGCTGTCTGTACGAATAAAAACATATCTCTTGGTATTTTTCAGAAACTTTGCAAGCAAATTTCAACATTTCAGTGAAATCTAACTTACAATGAGTAGATGTACACACATTCATCTTTTGGAATTGTCAAAAGGCCGCCATTACCACGGAAAATGGAAAAAAGGCGGGAAAATTCAATGTGCCTAAAATTGGATAAAACTTTGCTGGAAGAGTGGCTAGCACCCATAGAATAGATTTTTTAGCTCAGAATGTTCAAAAAGGCTGCCCTTGCCATGGAAATTGAAAAAAGGCAGCAAAATTAAAAGTGCCTCAAATTGGATGAAACTTTACAGAAAGGTTGCCTACAATTCACCTTTGTATGTTTTCTGTAAAAAATGGGGAGGTATATCATCAGGTCCATACTTGTACTCTGTCCACAGCAGTATTGTGTCCATTCACACTTAAATTTGCACTTGCCGTATTGATTCACAGTACAGTGAGCGGGGGCATAATTGTTTGCCATTTGGTGACAGCTCTAGTATTCAAATCTTTCTAAGCAACTAAACATCACAGCATCTTTATATTTTGTAAGGAGTCCTACATTACATATCCCTATCCATCAGAATGAAGTACCTCATCATGATGTGGTGCATTTTCTACTTTTATTTGTAAAAGGGGGTATGTGAGCATTTCTTGATACAAATTTCATGCAGTCTTTTATAAGTTTCTTTTAGTTTATCTTGCCCACAACTTCTACCAAAGAAACTAAATTCATATGTTTTTGAAATTGACAATAGGCTTCATTTAATAAATCAATCAACAAGTTAAATTTCATAGAATTTGAATGGTTAACAGATGAATTGTTTGATTTCATGACTAGTAATGATTTGTATTATTGATGGGATTCCAATTAACTTTGATTTCATGGTTTTGTGCCAACATTTGAATTTAAATTCAAATTTTCCACAAGATGCACAAAAAATCTTCATTTAAGCTGCTTCGTAGAATGATTTTTAGTCAACTATGGAAATGATGCTTACTGAACACCACAGATCATTTCTAGCAACTAAAAATGTCAAACTAGCGGATGTAAACAAGTGGTGATCCAGTTCTTTTGGGACAGCTTTGAAGTTGACTATCATATTATGTTAAGTCTGCTTTGAAACTTAATTGAACATACAGTCGAACTTCGATAGCTCGAAAACCCAATGGACCGATGAAAACAGTTTGAGCCAAAGGGGTGTTGGAGATATCGAGGGTGAACTATGTTAAAATTTGAATCAAGGGACCACAAAAAGGGTTGGAGGCATCCATGGTGTTCCAGTTATTGCAGTTAGAGCCATCGAAGTTCTACTGTAGTTTGATTAACAGGGATGAAATAGCTTAGCTAATTTGTCATTTTCCTTTGATTGCTGTATTTTTACCTGCGTCACCAACGGTGACCGCAGGTCTAGGAGCCGCTCAACTCCATCCGTCCGTCCGTCCATCCTTCACGCTTTGGGGGTACCAAGTTTGTGTAATCTGAAACTCAGACACCTTTAACCTGATACTTTTGAAACTTTGCACAGTTGTTCTCGACACATTGAAGATGTGCACCTCCCCATTTGGTGAGATTTGGGAAAAAATTGTGGAATTTATCCATTGTTGAACTAAGTCATTTTTTCATCAAATTTTAATTTTACGATACTGAGTTTGTGTAATCTGAAACTCTGACACCTTATACCTGATGCTTTTGAAACTTTGCACAGTTGTTCTGAACACATTGAAGATGTGCACCTCCCCTTTTGGTGAGATTTGGAAAACAATTGTGGAATTTAAGAATTGTTGAACTTAGTCATTTTTTCATCAAATTTTAATATTATGGTACTGAGTTTGTGTAATCTGAAACTCTGACACCGTATACCTGATGCTTTTGAAACTGTACACAGTTGTTTTGGACACAATGAAGATGAGCACCTCCCCTTTTGGGCAGATTTGAATAAAAAATGTTGAATTTATGCATTGTCATTTTTTCAGCATATTTTAACATTACAGTGCCTGGTTTGTGTAATCTGAAAGATTAACATCTCTGACTAAATACCTCTGGAAGTTTGCACTGTTGTTTGAACACATTGGTGGTTTGAACCTCCCCTTTATATCAGTTTTGACTTTAAAAAATGTCAAATTTATCTGTTATTGAACTTGTACATATGTACATGATGTACTTTATTCTATCATGGTACTCAAGTTTTTTCCAGAGACGTTGCAAAGTTTTGAACGCACTGACCATTGGCAGCTATTCTTGAATTTTTGCATTGCTTTCATATATTTTCTCATAAAGATTCAAAGTATGTGTTTATTTGAAACTCAGGTATGGTTATTACCTTTGTTGAAGTGATATGGACTATTTTCATTTTATGCTTTGTTCAACTTTTTACATTTATTAGTTTTGTTTTTTTCTTCTTTTTTTGTCTATTACAGTAATAGGGTTGAACTTAAGATAATTTCAATTATAACTTGCATTGAAGAATGTTTTGGTGATAACTTATAAGGTAAATGAATACTTGTTTGAATTGGTAAACCTATACATGACATTCTGTCAGATTGAAAAATAAAAAACACTTTCTAAGTTAAACATGAGTAACGGTGATGCAGGTCCAGACATGTAATTGGTCTTGTTACAGGAAACTGCTGCTTTTCTTGGAAGACCACAATCAGCTGTCATGAAGTTCTTGTTCAAACAATTACAGTCTAACTTCAATAGCTGGAACACCCAAGGGACCAATGAAAACAGTTCGAGTTACAGGAGTGTTCGAGAAATCGAGGTCGAACTATGTTAAAACTTGAACAAAAGGGACCAGAAAAAGGGTTTGAGACGTCCATGGTGTTCGAGCTATTGCAGTTCGAGCCATTGAAGTTCTACTGTACTACAAGTATTAATAAAATATAGATTTCTAACCATAACTGAATTTCGTGAACACGGCCTGTGCTTCACAAATCTTGGGAATGCTAGACTAGTTGTATATTTTATGTTCAGGAGTTACGCTGTTCCAAGAGAAATTTTATAAAAACTGATAATATGCCGATCGTGCAAGTAACATAAAGCGCCATTTAATAAGACAAACTCTTAGAACATTTGTCCTTAATAAAGATCTTCTTAACCAAAACCCTTTCTATATAATTAGTTCACAGAAATATAATCCCTGGTTCAATTTGTGGTGTTGATGACAATTTAACATATTGATGTTTTCTCGGTAATTACATACATGTTGTTTGCATTAGATTTTGTTAATGGGTGCATTAACTAGTGCATGTATTCTTTACTAGTTGTACAAAAATAATCTGTCCCTAATCCTCTAAAGAATCTTAGTTTTGCATGTAATATTCCAGTAATGGACAATTAAAAGAGTTTTATGTAATTACAGCTTTCTTAAAGATGAAGTGAATATAGACCATTAAGATAGTAAATCAGATTTCACTATTAAAAACAACTTGGTGTTCATAAATTAGATATCATTTGGTTGAAATGTTGTCAATATGTTGAAATTGACAAGGCTTTGTAGAATTACAAATGATATTGGTTTATTGGTAAAACCAATCCCTTTTTATTGGAAATTTTGTTCATTTTGTTTTAAAAAGGCATATGTATTTATTTATTTGAAATCGATTGCATATCAAAAAGAATTACTTTATATGATACGTATAAGAGAAGACAAAAATGTTCTCATTTCGTTTGTTGGTGCAAATGTGCACATTATATAAATGCTTGCAAATCTGAAAAATGTGGCATACTCTTTTCCTTTATAGGATGAACCAAGGCCTACTTTTTAGTATGATATTAAATGTCGAGGTCATGAGAGATAAATCTAGTTTGATCCTTATGCATAGCTGAAAAAGCATATTTTTAATCACTAACAGTGAAGCTCAATCAATCAATCAATCAATCAATCAATCAAAGTAATCAATCAATCAGTTAACCAATTAATGCATCAATCAACAAGCCAGAACATCAATTATTTAATCAATTACAGCTGCAAATTTTGAATAGTTTTAATCATGGAGTAATGTATTGCTTTGCATAAACCATTTTTTGTTAGACCTTGAGCTCTGAATCTCTGAAAAAAACTTCTTGCACATGGAACCTAATAACTTAATTACCAAACAAGGAAATACAATGTAAAGCTATGGCCTGAAACTCAAAACAGTTGAAACTTGTGTTGAAACAGTAGTACATAAAATCTTCTCAGTATTGTAGAGATTGCATAATAGTTTTGCAAGCAGATACCAAACATTTAACGGTAGCATAGCAGGGAATCTAAACATGACATAAAATTTCTTAATTATAGAAAATAGTAATTATCAAATTTCTTGTATTACTGGAGACATTGATGTTAGGTGCAGGCTGAAGTATCTTGTTTAGAGATGAAAAGTAATTCAGTCAGAGCATGAAAGGGAATACTTTATTTCATTGTGGGCTTTTCTAAGATTCAGTTAAATATGGTTGTGGATTTATTCATTGGCTTTAATTTCATACAATCTTATTTCATAAATGAAATGGTTTTTGGTTATTATGATAAAAATATATTCATAAGCTAAAGCATGGCAAGTTGTGTACATTGTCTCCCCTTCCCAGGTCTCATCTACTTCCTGCATGTTTATTGATACACTGAAGGTTAATTTATATCTTCAGAACTCTTGATGATATATATATTTCATAAAAGATTTAAAGATTTTTGTAGATTTGGCTTTTAGTAACAATTTGATAATTGGTCTGACACTGTGATTTGCGAAGTAAAATGCAGCTCTGCCTGACTTCCTTCCAGATCCCTTTATTATCTTAATATCTCCTGTTTGCCGATATTTTTGAAAAATTCTGACTGGGGCATCAATATTTTATGGACTTATTTTGTTGTTTTTAACCCATATGTACCACAGTTTCTCTTTGAAAAACACCATTAGATAACAATGTAACTGACAATTTTGATTCTGGATGAGAGAAAGGAAACAAACATAGGCTTTTCCTTTGACTAGCGGAAGTTTGTGCATTGACATGGAAAATTTGATATTACAATGTCTGCTGTAAGCATGTTTTTCCCTGAAAATCCATACTAGGTTAACAACAGTTGTGGCTTAGAGCTGTCAGTCTGTTATCCTTAATTAACGCAATGCGCTTCCGTAAACAGGGAGCCGATAAAAAGAAAACAAAAATTGTTACATAAAGATTACTGTGGAAGACAGAACATCATTCCAACAGATTTATTATTTTGTTGAAGCCTAGTTTTTAATTCTGTTCATTATCAGATAAATCTGCTGATAAAGCAACAAGCTGATACAATATTATCTGAATTTAGCCTGATGCATCATTACATGGTCCTAGTATACAGTGAGTAAAATGATTTCTGACAGAATCCAGTAAAACCATAAAGTGAAGTAATATTTTTAGCTGTCATCATAATGCAATTAGGATTATGAAAACTGTGCAGAGCCCTGAAAATTGCATGTCCAACCTATAAAATTTTGTACGTTTATGATATTGGAAAGCATATGGAGAAATTATGATCAGTTTAGATGAATATTCATTGGATTTAAATTAGAAAAAGAATCACATGACTTAACAGCATTCTCACCAACGCCGATTTCGTCAAACAGCTTTTACTGCTAAAAATACGGATATTTGGTCTTACCCGTTACTGTATTCTTTTTTAAAATCCATTTGACGCTTCCTTATGACGTTTTCTATGTCACAACAAAACGTAAATGGAGAATTTTTTGAGAAAACTAGACCCATCTTCAAATTGGGGAATAATTAGCTTCCTTGGGAAATTCAAGTTTACAAAGTACATAATTAAGGTTTGTAGCAGCATTTTCTTTGGCATTCAAAGTTTTGTTGTCTTACCATTTATCTTGTTTTTGTAATGACTTTGCACATTAACTTTGGCAGTGAAGCTAGGGAAGTTGACATTTTCTGCCATTTTGTCAAAATGTTAAAGGACTCGCACTTCGGATTTTCATATGGCTTGGGAACTTTGAAATTATCTTCTAAGTCAATCTGACACGATTCGTTTGACTGCATATCAAATGTCCTATCAGAGTTTAACCTTGTATTTGATCTGCAACTCAGTTTTTAGCAAGAAAAGCTATTTTCCACAATTTTGCCTATCAAATACAATGGAATTCCGGTACCCGTATTTGACTCTGCAATAAAATATGCAAATGAGCAAAAATGCACAAGATTTCTCCATGATATGGGCTGCTTACAACAATACGAATAATATTGATCTCATGTATTACATGTGGAATAAAAAATTACTGCTGCATTTATTTTTGGAGAGTGTTTGTAAGAATAAAATTATATATATTAGGTTTTCATAAAAATCGATAGTCTCCCGGCAAAGGGAAGCCTGAATTGAAGTGGTAGTATTTCCAGAAGGGTAGTCTCGGATCATTAACATATTTTATTTGCAATTCTTCAATGAACATACCAATATTCCTCTAGTAACACCTATAACAACTCCTTCTAAACTCCTGTCTTTTGTCTGCTCATCAAGCAACCAAGCTTCTATAGAATTCTATTGTATACCAATTTGTCATCACTGGAGTATCAAGGTAAACCCCTTCAGGCAGTACAAATTGGTATACAATAGAATTGTATAGAACTCTTGATTGCTTGATGAAGCAGACAAAAGACAGGAGTTTAGGAGGTTTAGAAAGGATTTTTTACACCCAAAAATCTGTCCATTTGAGATTAAAGTTTTGGGGGAGGGTCGAATACAAATTTTTGGTAATTAAACATGACTACTTTTACTGGAGTGTGTTGAATGCTAAACAAATGAATGACTTGTATATCAAGTATAACTTTAGGGTACTGACTGGGCAAATAATACATTTTATTACAGAATTTGTTTTTGGCTTACGTAAACCTTAGAAGTAACGC
>MJUU01030914.1:0-11365 GCA_002080025.1 Modiolus philippinarum
CGTGCTTCCATTGACATCATGAGTGTTTCTTCTCCGAAATTACGCCATGGCAGGTCACATGGCCGAAGAGTGAATTACAGCATAAAAAACAAACGTAAAAACCTAGTAAATGTTAAAGATTTGTGTACCGTTTTCAAAAACAATGGATGGCATGGCTTGTTTACTAAACTTTGCTCAATTTCTGTTAACCAACTTTACAAAATCTCTTTAGAATGTGATACCATGTCCACCAGCAGTGGCATCGACCCAGTGGAAACATATAACTATATACCGAAGTTACTCTGAATTTACTTTCTGCATATGCGCATTTGGACAACTTATGTCTCTTCGGTGCAGATAAAATCTAAACGTTTGGAAGACCATCAACTCAAAAATATTTAAAACCTGATAGAAAACAAATAACCACTATGATCTAAATGTAAAGCCAAAATCAACTAAGGACAGAGCTTTGCACGAGGAAGATACTAGTTAGTTTTCAATAGAATTTACAAAAATTTAGATATTGTAAGGTTCCAAAAATAATCGGCTTTCGGGTCAGCACCGAAGTACTGACTACTGGGCTGGTGAATACCCTCGGGGACTAACAGTCCACCAGCAATGGCATCGACCCAGTGGTAACAAATAACTAATTATCGAAGTAACTGTGAATTTACTTTCTGCATATGCGCATTTCGACAACTTATGTCTCTTCAGTGCAGATAAAATCTAAACGTTTGGAAGGCCATCAATATCGCCCACCTTCGAAAATTAACTGGCCAGCATGTTTTGATATTATTAAAGACGCAGTTGCCAATTATTTGTTTAAAATGGTTCAAACGAGAAAGTGCAGACAAACACACACTCAATATGTTCTAAGATAGAAATATTACAAAAGTCACCAACAGAATAGATTTTTATAAAGAGAATTATAAAGAGTCACCGCCTAAGCTGTCTGTAAACAGAATTAAGTTAACATTAAGAGATCTTAGCAATACATATGTATTTGTACCAGTCGATAAAACGTCCAACAACGTTACAATTATTTGAAAGAAATATTATATTGATGTCCAACAAAATTAATTGGCAAAGTCTGACACTTTCGAACGTACTAATTTTGACGAAAAAACATTAACCAAACAGCATCACAGCGATACAGATATGCTCCAAGTTCCACCTAAAGATAACACCTTGCCTGCTATGTGCTGGGTTCCTAAGCTTCACAAAACATCGTTTTATTTAGGCATCAAGTAACTATTCTATCACTAATTTATCAATCCATTTACCTGTATTAAAGAGTAAGTTATCAAATACTGTGAAAAAGACTTATCAAAACTCTGGTGTAAATTACTTTTGGAGTGTAAAAAATTCCATTGAAGTTTATATAAACTAAAGTAACTTCGGTATTTTGTTATCAATACAAAGACCGGTTTCTTCTATTGACAGTTATAATTTTCTACACTTTATACAACCTTTCCTTAAAATTGATTAAATCGAAATTGGGACAACTTATTAAATGGTCTTTCAAATTTTCTGGTCTTAAATTCATTTGTTGTAATAAAAAGCAAGGATTCTTCTCTAACATGACTTACAAAAATCATTGTTCCTGGACATGCGATGACATGATTAAGGCACTGAATCTTTTGCTAGACAACATTTTTGTTCGTTTCGGCAACATCGTCTATCAACAGGTCATTGGAATTCCCATGCGTACAAACTGTGCACCTCTCATTGCAGATCCTTTCCTGTTCTGTTACGAACGGGACTTTATGAAAAAACTACAGTATGGAACCATACAAAACAGTGATAAACTTATTTCTATTTTCAACGATAACAGCAGGTATATCGACGATATCCTTACTGTTGACAATCCCCAATTTTTAGACTATGTCGACCTCATTTACCCACAAGAACTGAAACTTAATAAAGCAAAAAATGGTTCTAAATACTGACCATTTCTCGATCTTACTATTATCGTTGACTCTAGAAAAATTAAAACTAAAATTTATGATAAAAGGGATGATTTTGATTTAACTATTACTAATTTCCCTATCTTGATACGACGTTCCTGCAGCACCATCATACGGGGGTGTATATATCTCAACTGGTACGATTCGCAAGCATCTGATCTGCTCTTGACGATTTTAATGAACGTAACCTTACTATCACATCCAAACTATTTTAACAAGGTTACAGATTTCATAGATTGATAAACACATTTAAGAAGTTTTATAGATTTGGTATCTAAATATAATGCGACTCGGAAACAGCTTATTACTAAAGGCATTTATCACCCTCGTTATTACGGAAATGTTGTTAAAAAATGTCAAAACTGATAAAAAAAATCCAGAAAAACTGGGACGTAACTTACATTTTTTACGTAATATTGGATATTGACCGGATATTCTTCATGATTCCGTTAAATTGGCTTTGGGATCCAGTGGCCTGAAGATTTTTCAATTTTACTGGCCTCTCACTGCCGATGTCTACTGAAAACCATGATGATTCTTTACCAAACCCTTCGGGAAGTTTTGAATTTGATTATTATTCCGTAGTGCGACAGTGTTTAACCAGCTAACTAGGCTCCTTGAGCTAGCCGGCAGTTTAGCGGCGAGCACTCCTCGACCCATCTTTCTAAATTACGTTTTGTCTATTCTTTCCTTTTCAAAATTGTGGTCTTAGTGGTCTACCCGTATTGGGTTTTATTTGTATGTTTATTATACTATAGGGAAACGGGATAGAGAAAGGGGAGGTTTGGGTATACCCATAAACCGGTTTAACCCTACCGCTTGCTGTTGCCAGTGCCGGTACCAAGTCCGGCTATCCCGAGTTCCTATCGTTATCTATGTTTGTCTTTTGTCATTTTATTGTTTTTCTTGTGCAGTTCCCTTGTTGATTGTGACTGTGATTGTAATGTTCGGCCATTGCAAGTGTTTCCTGTTATCTTTCCTTCATTAATTTGGAGATTGATTGATTCTTCTCCATCATTACATTGATTAAAATGGCAGCAAAAGTCAAATATCTTTTCAAATTTTATGTCATGAATTTCATTTCAAAACAACAGAAGAACTTGCCTCTTCAAATCACAAATAATTAAACATCACCATATGGCAAAGTTTTGATAATGGCATTTATCAATTGTTATGAATAATAAAGATTTTACTAAATGATGATTTTAATATAAACATTACATTTATTTATCATCATGCGTAGGTTTGACAGATGCATTGTCAGGTAATCAATTTCGTACTAAATTTGTAAACACGGTCTACACTTATGCATAATATAACGAAGTAGAAATATTATAATATGCAGAATTATATAATTTTAAACCTTTGTCGTTCATCTGTTTCTGTGTTTCCTCTTTTCTTTTTTTGTTCCGTACTTGTTTAGGTGTTTTGTATCTTTATGTTGCCGATGTTGCAATTAACTTTGGATTATTCGTTTTTAGACTGACGATTTGGCTCTTACTGATTTTAGATGCGGTAGATTATGTCTAAAATTTATATCTCGGTGTGTCTATATTCAGCAGGCAATGCTATGGGAAAACAGATTTGTAAGACAAAATTAAACTAGAGTAAGGACTGTCGGAAACGACAGTGATCCCCGCACCCCCTGTTTGACACAGAAAACAGCTATAGACCCTGGGAATAATTTTTCTTAACATTTTTGAAATTAAACTATTGACAGTCACTATTTTTACAATTATGAATTATAGAATATATGGTTGTTAGGCAGAATTCCAAAAAATAAGTAGTCTTTGAGACTTTCAGGAATTTTACCAAACTTGGAATCATATATTTTGCAAATCAAGTTTGTGAAATGTTTCTTCTAATTCTAACAAATTTTTTAACTATGGTTTCAATGTAGAATTCCAAAAAATATGTGGTCTTTGACACTTTCAGGAAATTTACCAAAATTGGAATCAAATATTTTTGAAATTCAATTGGTGAAAATGATTGCCCTAATGGAAACAAACCCTAACAGCATGGTTGCTAGGTAGAATTCCCCCAAAAATACGTGGTCTTTGACACTTTCAGGAAATTTACCAAAATTGGAATCAAATATTTTTGAAATTCAATTGGTGAAAATGATTGCCCTAATGGAAACAAACCCTAACAGCATGGTTGCTAGGTAGAATTCCAAAACATACGTGGTCTTTGACACTTTCAGGAAATTTACCAAAATTGGAATCAAATATTTTTGAAATCCAATTGGTGAAAATGATTAACCTTATCAAAACAAATGCTTAAAGTCTGGTTGCTAGGTAGAATTCCAAAAAATAAGTGGTCTTTGAGACTTTCAGGATATTTACCAAAATTGGAATCACATTTTCGAATTCTAAGATTTCAGAATTTTTATTTTTTTCCAAATACTTGCCAAAATATAAGATTATATGCAAAAATGTCCAAAAAATATCAGTCTTTGACATTTTCAGGAAATTTACCAAAGTTGGAACCGGAATCAAAATTTTGAAAGCTTATTGCGCATCTACAGACTATATGCAACAATTCTGCAACAAAATTTAATCCATAAATCCAAAAATGTAGGAAGAGTTTGCGTCGCATGCCATATGTGTCAGAATCAACATTTTGTGGTCTTTGTCAAATCGACATCTTGGGGCCTCTTGTTTGCATCAAGATAGATATCAAAATCCGAAAGCTTATTGCGCATCTACAGACCATATGCAACAATTACACAACAAAATTAAAACCTTAAATCCAAAAATGTAGGAGGAGTTCGCGTCGCATGCCACATGTGTCAAAATGGACATCTTGTTTGCACCAAGACCAATATCAAAAATCCGAAAGCTTATTGCGCATCTGCAGCATATATGCAACAGTTCTGACGCAAGGATGTGTGACGGACGGACGGACAGACGGACGGACGGACGGACGAGGCCAACGACAATATCCTCGAACTGCGGGGATAAAAATGATTCAAAATACTAAGAATGACGGAAAATGCAGCGATAGGAAGTCATGTGAGGTATAGTCCTGCCGTTAGGTATAACAGATTAAAATAAGAAAAGATAACAAGTAATACCCAAAAGGACGGTAAATTACACACAATCCACAAACTACAAGAGAACTGCAGGACAAACACAAATTAAATCAACAGAAGACAACACAAATAAATAAGTATAGAAACTCGGGATTACCGGACTTGATACCGACACTGCAACAGCTAGACGTATGGTTTAATTAGTTTATGGGCACCCAACCCTCTTGTCTATCCCGTTTCCATGTAGTATAATAAAAATTCAAAGAAAAAACCAAATAACAGAAAGAAACACTTTCCTGAAAATTGAAAAAAAGAGAGAGAACTTTATTATAAGTGATAGGTTTTGGAGGGCTCACAGCTAATTTACAAGTCATCATTAGACATTCAACAATGAATTAAGCCTATACTTCATAGTAAGCTCAAGTTCAATTAACAATGAAGAGATATGGAGTTGCTGCAAATCTTCAACATCTTTGAGCTTTTGCTTTAAACTATTTTCATTTGATCTACACTTGAGGGGTGTAGACTGGAATATGGAGAGATAACTCTGTTTTTCACTTTTCTTAAATAAATAGCACAATTTTCAAAGGTAAAATCGGAATATTCCATTGATTTTTGAAAGAACTTTTATATATCAATGATATTAGAAAAATATCAATTGAATTTATTTTTATTATACTGATAAATAAATGCTACTAGATAGCAGAGTATATGTTTAAATCAGTTAAATTAAATGAAAGGATAAAGGGTAAAGGTACATATGACAAAGTCTCTACAATTACATGGTAAAAACAAGTAATGGAACAACCCTTATACTGTTGTCCTTCATTTTGAAGTCACATTGAGGCCATAACAATAAGCTTTGCATGATTAAGACGACCCCTAGCACCGGTTTAAGCATAATTGTTAAACTATGTAACATGTATCTTTTAAAAGAGCAATTTACATTCAAAAAGATAAAAAAAATATATTGGAAACTTTGCTGAACCACTAGATTATTGACAAGGACAGTAGAATAATGAAGGAGAATAAGATGTGGTTATTACAAAAATCAAAGTCAAGAGACATATCAAAAATGAAAACAGAAAAAAAACAAAGATACGAAACAGACAAAATGTACAGAAATAAAATCACAGTAATCCGAACTAATAGAAAAATGAAGGGAAAGCACGTATATAGTGTGAATTCCCCCCAGGAACCAAAAGTTTTACATCAGGTGTTCCGAAAAAGTAAACTTGTGCTGCTTCGTAAGCATCAAACGTCACACTATTGGTGAGTCAATCCATGTGTAAGTCAAAATAGGTAATATCATGGCGTGAAATCTGGATGAAAATGTTATCCTCGGCAACTAAGGTGATAGAATATCTTGAGGGATGAAAGTAACAAAGGTTGAATATAAACATGACTAATCAGTTTTTAACAGTTTTTTGCTTTATATAAACAAGGACAACTTAATTTTAAAACCAAGAAAATAAGTGATTAGTAACTTCGGTATTTTGATATTCAGTAAAGCAAACTGCGATCACATACATAAATGTCCTGTTTCAACTTTTGGTATATTGAAATGCTAAAGCATGGTAATGTCCCTGTGGAAGAATCTATTTGATATTTGGTATAGAAACTAAAAACTGTGCACGCTAGAAAATATTTTGTTTAAATGGTGTTTATAACTAGTCAAGTTATTTAAGTACAAGTCCGTCAAACTGCATTGATGCGGTAGAACATTGAAGAAAAAACGGAAACTTTTGATGTTTGATTTTTTTAAAACTGACCAAGAAAACGTATTTTGACAGATAAAAGTTCTGTATTATTTTGCCTTTTCGAGTTATAGACTTCCAAAATTTAATTACATTTTACAGAAAAAAGTACGGGAAAATTTTCCCGCCATTTTTTTCTGTATATTACCAGTCAAAAATTATCTTGAAACCTAACACATTTTCGAATGTAAAAATTTTTTGGGAAGTTTTTTATGACCAAATGAATACACCTAAGCCAAAAAATGAAGAATAAAATTTTTTGATGTGCCGCCCACTGCCTGACTCTTAACTGGAATATTACTTAATACAATTAAAGCATTGGAGGAAAGATGTTGATAAAGGACAAGGGTTTTAAATACTGGGCTTATAAACTAAGCGAATAATCATTTAGTTAAAATATTTAAACAGAGATACATAGGGACACATAATAACGGTTCAAGAATAAACAAGAAAGGTGCAGGCATTTTCTAGTGTCACAATCAAAAGCTTTGTCCATAATTGTGATTACTGTAAACGTGGACATTTTCGCGAGGGGGTAATTTTCGCTTATTTCGCGTTTGGCAATTTTACGCGAATATAACCCCCACGCGAAAAGTTTTAATAACAAACGTTTTACTATCAAACTTTGAAGATCCGCGAATTTTATAACCACGCGAAAGGTTTGGGTATGACCTTTCGCAAAATTAACCCCTCCGCGAAAATAACCACGTTTACAGTATAAGATAATGCTGTATTCAAAGTAGTCAAGATGTGTTCATAGGGTTGAGATAAAGGTTTATTGACAATACATTTATAAACCGTGCATATAACCAATTAATATACTTAAGTGTCACATAAAATAAATTTGTAGCTCGTTCTATTTTACATCCCTTTGGTCTCCCACAGAGATTGCGTGGGCAGTGTAATCTGTCTGTAATATCTGTGCATTCGAAGAACAGCCAAATCCCTCGGTGGGAAGGCAATCTCGATATTCATTTCTCTAATTCTAACCCCGTTGGGTTCCTACGATAGACCGTTATATATAGAAACTGAAATATAGATAACTTGAAAGTAGAAAGTAATAGTGCTTCATAGACATAATTGTGTCTAGTATATATTACTGATAATATGGAGACGTTAATACATACCGATCAGCTCTTTGGATTCTTGAGTGAAATTAGATACCATGTATTTGTAGGGGCTTCAAAGGCTTTGTATCATGTGCATTTACTCCATGTCCTTTCACTGTTAATGTTGATGAACTCAAACTCAATACACCTGGTATACATTCGATCACACCGTTCTTTGATTCAAAAAGACATAAAATGTATATAAATATATAGTAATGGATACAAGATCAGGATGGGTGTAAATGATATCAGCTAGATTCGAAAATGGAGACATAAAAAGGGTCCTGAATAGAACTGAAAGTAACATAAGGCTGGAAAAAAGAGAACAACCATGTCATCGATTTAAGGTAGATCGCTAGTCTTCCGCCATTTTGAATTTCTTATTTTTAATGTTGTGGTATTATCTGCTTTTCAAATATACAAATATTTTTATTTTTCGTGTATCAATAACTATTGCATCAATAACATTAAAAGCAAAGGACCTACATTGACTTGATTTTACATGTATTTCTCTAATAAGGTATGGTAATTTGATAATAAAATAGTAAGGAAGAGGATATTTGAAAAAGGGAGATAATTTGATAAAAATATTTTATATAGATATCACTATGAAAATTCACATTTTACAAATTACCTGGAAAACAAAGCTGGTGAAGGCTTTTTTCTTTCTGTTTTTTGAAAGTATATTCAAAGATCTAACATGTGAGTAAAATAGAAAGAAATCTATGGAATAGTTTTAAAGAAAACAAGAAAATACCGGTTTTTCCCTATATATTCATTAGAAATATGTAATTATTTTGATATCAGTTATTTTAAAAACAAGCACGGTAACCCCCCTTTTTTATTTTTTTATTTCAATACCAATATAATAAGGAATCTTTCCTGAACAAATAAAGAAAATCTATGGAAAAAAAATTTGGAGTACCCATCTACCTTAATATAAAAAAACAAAGAACAAAGGTGATTATGTGCTATAAATGTGGAACTGGTGGCCTAAGAAGATAGAACATAGTGCCCATGCAAGATGTACAAGCGTAATTTTTAAATGATATGGGGACGATTTTAAGCCCTATATCAACTAGGTTGTATATCCAAATAGAAAAAAAGGTCAAGATTTGAATTGATTCCATCTAAGGAAAGTGTCACGGCAGTATGTGGCACAGAACTAGACATAACAGAAAAAGGAACCATTACTTTTAATTTGAAAGATGTTACGAACTTCGGTGAACCTGTCAATACAAATTTATACTACATATTTATTGGTTTATCTGACCACTGCATTGTAGACATCTACAGAAGTATAAGGGACCGACCATTTCACCTGAAAAGGGGGAGGGGTTATGTTTTTTTTCCTGGACAGAATTTTTTTTTTCACCTGTATCAACAAAAATTTTTTTTTCCAAAATTAACATTATTTTTTGGGGCAGAAAGCCTCCTTCAGAAATTTGTTTTTCATCATTTTGGCAGCCAAAATATTTTTTCACATAAAATCAGCTCCAAAATATTTTTTTAGAAAAAAAAAACATAGCCCCCCCCTTTCAAGTTAAATGGTCGGTCCCTAATAGGTGTATTAACTATGAAGGATCTTTCTCAGCAGTTCTAGAGTTAAGGTAAATAGACACTGTTGTGCTGTGCAATTCAATACATTTTTTTTCTCTTTTTCCCCTTAGATGAGATTATAAACGATCTATTTACAAAATTAAATATAAAAAAGATTCGCATTGATTAAAGGTTTATTTCTTTATAGATAAAAATTGTCTTTCAATATTTATCCCGTACATTCTATGTAAATTTAAATGACAAAAATAGCAAATAAAAAAAGTGAAACGTTTGACCTTGAATCTAGAAAAAAACAAGCACTGGGACCCTTCTCTCTTCTTACTACAGATTTCAGGGAAGTAATATGAAAAAGAAAGGAAAAAGGGTAAAGGTCAGGGAGACAACATTCCATCTCAAGGTTAAAATGATCCAAAACAAAGCATTTAGGGGTCATCGTACGGTCTTCAACACATGAAGGAACCTCACACCATATAGCAAGCCCTAAATTACCCCCCCCCACACACAAAAAAAGTAAAAAAGTGAATAAATTTTCAGATGCATATCATAATCTCATGGATTGAGGAAAAAGTGACAATCCACCTTAATTCTACAGATAGTTAAAAAAACAAATCAAACATAATTCTTAGATTGTGGAGAGTAACAGTTTTACAACTGAGTATAATAACCAAGTCACTAACGTACTGCGACATTTGTGAAAAAAAATCTTTGTTGTTATATTTCTTGCTATACTATAGATAATTTGATGCAGGAAATATAAAAGATGAGACGGGGGATGTGGTTGTAGTTAAGTGAATATTACTATTCATTTCTGTTTTTATTTTTTCCTAGATTTAATGGCATACTGTGTGACGGGTGCTGTTAACAGAACAGGATATGCTTACTCTTCTAATGTCACTCTTAGTTTCATGGGAGTTCACATTGTGAGTACCTTGGTTTTGAATGTTGTGTTTTTTATTTCTATGCTTTGTAGCTGTCTAACGTCATTGTTTCTTGTGTTCTCGTTTTTGCCATGTCTTTGAACTTCGAGTTTTGAAAACACAGCTCCTTTGTTCCTACGGTATCCATCGGTATTTTGACAAAAATGCTAGACAATGTAACGATGTAAATTTCAGTTTGATTGACGGTTTTCACTTGAATCCCTTTATTATAGGTACTTGCCAGCGCTCACATGCACATTTGTTCCGTTACCCTTCACGTGTATTGAAATGTTGAAACATGGGAATATCCTTGTTAACGAAACTATTTGACATTTGGTACAAATAGTAGAGATTCATTCATTTTGCGTTTAACTATTTTAAGGGAAGCCCCGAAAGTTATCCAAGAGTGAATGTTTGTATACCAAGAGTAAATGTTTCTATACCAAGAGTGAATGTTTGTATACCAAGAGTAAATAATTGTATACCAAGAGTGAATGTTTGTATACCAAGAGTAAATGTTTGTATACCAAGAGTGAATGTTTGTATACCAAGAGTGAATGTTTGTATACCAAGAGTAAATGTTTGATACATCCAATGTCTACTGAAATACATGATGATGCTTTACCTAACCATTCGGCGAGTTTTGAGCTTAATTTTTTCTTGCGTACTACGACAAAGTCTTACGGGTAGACAAGGATCCTTGAGCTAGCCAGCAGCTCCTTACCATTCTTTCAAAATTACGGTTTGTCTTTTTCTTTCGTTTTTAAGATAGTGATCATGGAGTTAGTAGTCTACCTGTATTGGGCTTTATTTGTTTGTCTATAGGGAAATTGGATCGATTAAAGGTAGGTTTAGGTAACCATAAACCGGTTTAGTATTATCGCTGACTCTTGCTAGTGCCGGTACCAAGTCTTGCTATCCCGAGTTTCTATCGTTGTTAACGTTTGTCTTTTTATTGACGTTTTTCTGGTGTAGTTTCTAAGTGAATTGTGACATGTTGTTGTGATTATCGGCCATTTGCGGATGTTTCGTGTTAACTTTT
>MJUU01030914.1:11372-21469 GCA_002080025.1 Modiolus philippinarum
ACTGTATGAAAAAAAAAAAAAAAAAAAAAAAAAAAAAAAAAAAAAAAAAAAAAAAAAAAAAAAAAAAAAAAAAAAAAAAAAAAAAAAAGAAACAAAGAAAAAAACAAAAAACAAAAAAAAACCCCAAAAAACAACAACAAAAAACCCCCCAAAAACAAAAAAAAAGAACGAAAAAAAAAAGAACAAAACAAAAAAAAACAAAAACAAAAAAAACAAAAAAGAAGACAAAAAAAAAAAAACACACAAATGACATGAAAAAAAAAAAGAAAACGAACAATTCAGGGACAACGGAAGTATCGGAAATACGAAAAAACATGGACAGCACATGAGTGCGGGACAGAAAAGAAAAATGAAGACACCCATTGTTAAACAAAAAAAAATATTAATGACAAAATATCAATTCAATTAACCAATTTGGACTACATTATAAAAGCCCACGTGACGATTACCCAACACAACTATAACCAATGTATAATGGATCAAGTTTCTTGCCTATTACGCAGTAGATTACAGCGTACCGAGGAATTAATTTCTAAAAACAGTGTTACGAACCAGGATGTTTACCAACAAATATTTTCTGTTTCTTTTTATCCCTGGAATTTTTATGAAGTCTATCCAGAATACAACAATTGATACGAAGGATACTTATTCTTTACAACAGGAATTAGAAATCTTAAAATCTAATGTTGAAAACATTACAGCGCAAATAAATAAGGGTAAGTTTTCAAAACGTTTGAGCACGCCGAGCTGGTAAACCCTCGTATGTTTTTATTGCATTTGTTTATACCAAAACTTTTCCAGTATATCGTCTGTGTCTCTGGCTGTCGATATTCTAACACGACGACATTATATTGCTTTTAGATATACAATTGTTGGTGATATATTTGCTTTTTGTGAGATACAAATACAGTTGCCGGTGATGTCTCTAGTTTTTGGGAAATATAAAAACGTTGGCCATGACTCTACGTTTTGTGAGATACACAAACGCTAGTTATATGTTTAGTTTTTGTGATATGCACAATGCTGATGTTTTGTTTAGTTTTTTTTAGAAACACAATTACATGGAATATTATATGTCATTCTTGAATCTTCATTGGAGATACGGGTTCATATTCCATGTCTGCTATAAGTGCTATAATTTTTCTTTTAAAAGCGTTAAAAAATGTGTGATTTTGCTACCACGGGTATATGGTCTCATATCCCCTGTTAAGGTAAGCAATCAAATATTACAGGATTTACCTGGATATTTCACTTCAGCAGAATATATTAAGTTAGCAGGGGGATACACAATTGCTGTTTCTTTGCTCAGTTAGTATGGAATACACAATTGCTGATGTTTTGATTAGTATTTGTGGAATACAAAATTACTGTTGCTTTGCTCATTTTTTTTTACAGAAACACAATTGTTGATGCTACGTCTAGATTTTGTGAGATACACAATTGCTCTTACTTTGCTTAATCTTTGTGAAGTTGCAAAACTGCCGATGTTTGTTTAGTATTCTTTAGATTTACAATGGCTGACATGCTTAATTTTGTGAGATGAGCAAGTGCTGATGAAATGTTCAGTTTTGTCGAGACAGACAAAGGCTGGTTTTATGCTTACTTGTTAGGGATAGTTTAGTTAATTATGAGATACACCATTGCTGCTGATATGTATCGTTGTTGTTAGACATATAATAGCAGGTTCTGTCCTTAGTTTACATGAAATACAAAACTGCTGTTGCTTTGTTAAGTTATCTTGAGAGACAGAGTTACTGCAGTTAAGTTTTAAGGGCTACACAGTTCCTGATACTCTGTCTTTTTGCCCCTTGAATTTGGCTCCTGGCAATTCTCTTCGCTAATTTTGTTAGTTTGCATTGATTAACAATTTCTGGTCTTTTATGAAGTTTTTACGCGATTTTTGTATAATTCAAAATTGCTGATGATGTGTTTCGTTTTAATGGCACTGGTGTTAAGGTGTTTCAGAGCATTAAATTTTAAACAAACAATATTTTTGATTTTGTTTATAAAAGAAAATGCAATTAAAACTAGATTTGCAATTGCAAACAATAGCCGATGTCACCATAGACAACAAATTCGATGATTCGATCTCATTTACAGACTCAAAACCTACTAAGAAATAACTAAATACCGAAGTTACTGTAAATTTAAATTCTGCATATGCGCATTTCGACAACTTATGTCTCTTCAGTGCAGATAAAATCTAAAAGAAATCAATCTTCGTCGAATCGGACAAAGCTGAAATTTTTACGTAATTCGGCGGACATCTTGGTTATTGCAGCCGTTTTGAAATTACTTCTCGCCTAAATTCCCTCCTGTCATCTTACTGACCATTTATGCAAAGTATGAAAGTCTGCAAAGCAGTTCCTGAGATATTGAATCATTTTTTAAGGTAAAATGGCGACCATTTTAAAAATGGCCGCTATTTTGAATTTTTTTTCATAAAAGATATTCTCTTCATGTTGATATAACTTCATACCAAGTTTAATTGGATTACATTCAGTCATTCCAAAATAATCGATCGGACAAAAATTATTGGAGAATATTAAAAAGAAGAATCAGAAGAAAGGCAGAATAACAACATATCCCCCGACGTTGTCTGAATATATAGAGTCAAATATTTTTTACACTTCCTTGATGATTTTCAGTATTACTAATTTCCCTTTTCTTGACTGTGACGTTACTCTAGCACAATCCTTTGGTGTTTATACATCTCAACTGGTACAATTCGCACGAGTTTGTTCTACTACTCTTGACGACTTTAATGAAGGTAACCTTCATATCAAATCCAAACTTTTACAACAAGGTTACAGATTTCATAATTTTTTAATATATTTAAAAATTTCATAGAAGATATGATCATTTGATTTTTTGAACAGAGCAAAAACACTGTCCAAAAAGCTGCTTAGTCAGGGATTTGTTCAACCTATGTTAATTTCATCCCTCAAGAAATTCTGAGGCCGTCACCATAACATCATTGAAAGATATGACGTGTCATTATCCCATATGAAAGTTGAGATTTTCAGTTAGATTCACGTCTTCCCGGATTTGACTACCGATTTTGACATTTTCCCGGATTGAATCACTCACAGTGTGACAGGTGCTTTTAACAGAGCAGGATATGCTTACCTTTCCGGAGCACCTGATGTCACTCTCAGTTTCACTGGCGTTCACACTGTGAGTGCCTTTGTTTTTAATGTTGTAATATCTATTTCTGTGCTTCTGTGCTTTGTATCTGTCTAACGCCATTGTTTTCTGTGTCTAACGTCATTGTTTTCTGTGTTCTGTTTTTGTCGTGTATTCGGAATTCATTTTTTGTAAATTTCACTCCTTTGTTCCTTCGGTATTCTACTGCCGTTGTTTGATATCACAATATGTTGTCACTGGCAAACAGTTTATTACTAAGGGCATTTCTCATCCACGTTTTTACAGAAATGTTATTTTAAAATGCCAGAACCTGATAAAAATTCACAAAATCTTGGACGTTAGTTACATTCTTAATGTAATAGGGATATCGACAAGATTTTCTGCATTTATCCGTTCAAAAAGGGACAAGAGAAAGGAGAAGTTTTGGAACCAATAAACCATTTTAACACTACCGCTGGTTTTTGCTTCTGCCGGTACCTAGTACCGCTGTCCCGAGTTCCTATCGGTGCTTACGTTTGTCTAATATTTGTTTTTCAAACCAGCGTAATACAAACTTGAGATGAAAACTACACATTTATTTCTTTATTTTAGTGTCTACCCGACAACACGGAGTAATGTTCTTTGTTAAACTCTCGTCAAAAATAATTCTAAATAAAAATTCTATTGTCAAGTTTGACACAGTGGTTGTGGATGAAGGACACAATTTCAATTCAGGAGATGGAATATTTATCGCGCCATTATCTGGGATATATCAGTTCTCATGGACACAATTTGTCACAAACAGCAAGAGTGTTGATACAGAGTTAAGAGTAGATAACGTCATAGTAGATAGTATGTATGGATACATAGGTACGAATACTGCGATGCCTGCTACCAAAGTAGTGATCTATAAGGTGATGAAAGGAGACCATGTGTGGATCCAAACCAGCAATGCCTACTCAGAAAATGTTTTCTATACCCAACATGAAAGCAAAAGCTCTTTCATGGGTATATTGCTTCAGGGAAATAAATGAAATTTCAAGCCCTTGCGTGATCACTTATATAATTAGATTGAAAAATAATGCAAACTATATATAATGTTTAAAACACTTGCACCAAATGCTTTACACATTAAGAGTGTTTGAAACAAACTATTTTCATTAAAGCATATAAAATTGCATGTAAGTGTGTGACTTAGTGCGTTCTATTGATAAGAAGTTCATCAGAATAGAAATAAGTTTAAAAATCTAAAGAATATCCTTTAGGGATATGTCAAAGAAAAGATTAAAAAAAAAAATCAATTTATGACCCGATCAGGTCAATGAAGTCAATACGTTCTAACGCAGCCTTTTAATCCTATCATAAACACAAAGGTAGATCTCCGCGTAGAGGAGACTAAAGATATGGGCATATATCTATGACAGTTATGTTATTCCAGCTGACAAGGCCCATTACAACATCATATGTGTCTACAGAGTGCACTAAATTGACTTTTAGTGAGAAATTACAAAAGATAACACATGGGTACCCCAACATCTGCACTTTCTACATTACCATATTACGACATCGACAGCTATTAGAAACAGGCTTTTTTACTTAGTACTGGAATGACCATTTCTTTTAACTGTCTACAATCTTTCAATTGTTTTTGAGTTGCTTTCGGAGACTACCTCAATGGAAGGGGAGGTTTTGCATGCAATAAAACCGGTAAACCACCATTTCTTTTGAAATGCCTGTACCAAGTAAGAACTATTGCGGTCGACAATTGTCAATCAACGCTTTATCCATGGTTGTTTGATCATCAACAAACAGAAGAGTAACTGGCAAAGTGTTTTAAAATCGTTGTCACCCGTTGCCCGACAAAAAGAACAACAGAAGATGATCACAACATTTAAATAACCACAGAGCACTCATCGAGCTAATTAGTAAGAAAACTTGGAATCGAGTGATGTCCCTTGATATGCTAATGCTACCAAGGCAGTACACCGCTTAAAAAGTTGGAATTTACGATTGATCGAAACGTAAATTCAAAATCAAAACAAAGAGACAATGGCTTCACACGCTGAAGTACTTAGTGACCCGTCAGCCCATAATGAACAGAATGAACAAATAAACAACAGTAGTCACAGTAGCAGTGAAAATGTAAAACCAATTTTCTTACTTTACCTTTCTCATTAGATCATTATTTGTTTGGTACAGTAAAACCCGAGCGATCCCCATGTCTTACAAGCGTAGAGATATACAAGGCCACAGGAACAAAAGTGCCCACTGAATGTATAAAAGTAATTCAAAGAATCAGAGAAGTAAGGAAAATATATATGGACAATGATGGGGACAAACTGTCTTTGTTAAGTCAAGGCTTGAATTTGCTTGGCAGGCAAATTCCCTTGCATACTCAAACCCCAATAATACATCTAGACTCCAAGAAAACAATATCTGCATTAAAGTTAAAAACGTGCCGTTGTCAGCAGATGATGGGCAAATTCAATGCACCCTGACCATAGCTGGATTTAATATTCAAGGGCTTTTTAGAGAAAGACTTAGAATTGATGGTACACTCACAAACTGTGATATTGTTGACATACTTGTCAAAAAAAAACCAAAAAACAAAAAAAAACAAAACAAAAAACAAAAAAAAAAACATTACCATTACAGGCCAATTCCTAGAATTGGTAAATATGCTACCAAAATCCCTCATAGTGAGTAGCCTGAATTCACCGCGCCCTGGTCTTAGCAGGATGCAATATTCAAGGGCTTTTTAGAGAGAGAGTTGATAGTAAACTCAAAAACTTATTAACAAATTTTAATTTCTATGACAAATTCTTGTAGAAGTTGTTTTTTTCCTTCTTTTAATGCAATGTTCTTGACGGTGACATCCCTCAATCTCCATCATACGGGGTGTACATTTCTCAACCAGTGCAACGTGTTTGTTCTACTCTTGACGGTTTTTAATGATCGTAACCTTACAATCACAGCAAAACTTTTACAACAGGGTTAGAGATTTCCAATGTTGTTGAATACCTTTAAGAAGTTTTATAACAGATATGAATTTGTAATATCTAAACATTGCATTACTCGCTAACAGCTTATTACTAAGGGCGTTTCTAATCCTCGTTTTTACGGTAATGTTGTTAAAAAAATGCCAGAAACTGATTAAAAATCAAGAAAAGCTGGAACGTAACTGACATTCTTTATGTAATAGGGGATATTGACAAGATACTCTGCTTGCATCCGTTAAATTAGCTTTAAGATCTAGTGACCTGCAAATTTTACATACATACTGGCCTCTCACTGATACTGCCGCTGTCTACTGAAATATATGATGATTCTTGACCAAATCCTGCGGGAAGTTTTGAGTTTGATTTACTAGTATTCTTCCGTAGTGAGACGGTGTTTTACCAGCAGACAAGGCTTCTTTAGCTAGCCGACAGATTAGCAGCGAGCGCCCCTTGACCCTTCTTCCAAAATTACGCATTGTCATTTTCTCTTCTTTCAAGATTGTGCTCATGGAGTTAGTAGGCTACCTGTATTGGGTTTCATAATTTTACTAAACTATTGGAAAACGGGACAGATAAAGGGGTGGTTTGGGTACCCATAAACCGGTTTAACCCTACAGCTGGCTTTTTCTAGTGCCGGTACCAAGTTCCTATCGTTGTTTACGTTTGTCTTTTGTCTTACTTGTGTTTTTCCTGTGTAGTTCCCTAGCAGATTGTGGCATGTAATTGTAATTGTCAGGCATTGTAGATGTTTTTTGTTGTCCCTTTTATTTCGTCTCTTTTTCTTTACCGTCATGACTTCATCAGGATTTAAATAACTTGGGAAAAGTGACCATTTTTATGTCAGTATTCTCGTAAAAGTTGTCGTTATGAAAACTTCTGACTTAGAAGCATCAACACGCTCTCTTTAAAAGTGGAAGTGAACATAATCTGTTGTTCTATTCACCAATCATTCAATTAATCACAGTAAAATATGAAACAACGACAGTGGAATACCGAAGGAACAAAAGTAGTGATGACATGGCAAAAAAAGGAAAACTGTAAAACAAAGACGAAACAAGGACGTGAGACAGCCACAAGGCACGGAAATAAAAAGACAATATTCAGAACTAAGGCACTCATAATGTGAACTCCCATGGTTCAGAAGGAAAAACATGTCCTGCTCCACTAGCAGCACCCGTAACACAATAAGTGAGTAAATCCAGGGTTGAGCAAAAATCGGTCATTTCAAATCCGTGAAAACGTATGTCATCTCCTCTTATTTCACATATTAACTGGCAAACTTTAATAAATACACTAGAGGTAACCCGCGCTTGGCCGGGTGGATGAAAAGCAAAGACAAAATATTAAGCCAATGTTTGTAACAAATAAATTCTAACCATGTGAATTGATGCCTATGACTTCACTGTAGTAAATTTGAGTGAAAACTCGTATGAGATATTTTACGAAAGGATATGGAGTAAATGAACATGAGACAATAACACATATGTCAACTCCAACTGCATTAATTTGAATGAGCTGTATGGCCATTTCGGAAATTTATACCTCATCAGCAGCACAGGAACCCAAACAAAGGAAATCCATAATTTCAAAAAAGATATAAAATGCATAAAACCAAACGAAATCCGAATCCGAGAGCATCATATAACCATCATGACCATGTTACTCCCCATCTCTCTCTCTCTTCCATGTAAACATGTGACCAGTATTTGTTACTTGAGCTTTGTTTTCCCAATATTTGAGTGCTTTTATTTAGTTGTATTTGACGACTTGGTTAAAAAAAATTGGGGGGGGGGATTCGAATGTGTTTGTTTTTGTTTTGTTTTGTTTTATTTGATTTCTTTTGGTTTTGCTTTGTTTTGTTTCCTTAAGTATAAAGTTAGGGGGGTTCATAATTAGGCCATCAAAAAAATATTTGTTTCTCAAGCCTTTTCCGCGTCTACAAAAAGGTGGCTGCATTAAACTTTTTTTTTGAACTTTCACCAAAAAACGCACTAAACTGAAAATAGAAAGGCTTGAGAAACAAACAATTTATTTTGAATAGCCTCACATTACAAGGATACAGAAACACTCAAAGCCTGCTTTTGTAATTTAACAACTTGAATCATTGTACATGTATGTGATTAACTCGATTTGCTGACTGTGACTACTGTGATCTGCCAACTGTTTGTGTATACGAATTTGAAAGAATTTTATCATTATGCATACATGAATTCCGCTCAAACCGGTGCTAGGGGCCGACTTGAACTTGCTATGAAGTATGAGTAATGTTCATTGTTGAAGGCCTCATGGTGACTTCCAGATGAAGAACAACAATAAAAGCGTTGTTCCAATGCTGTTTTATCATGTATTTGTAGAGATTTTGTCTCATTTGCATTTACTCCACATCCCTTCATTGTTAATGATTATCCCTTCCATATATTTATGAAAAGGAGTCGGTTTAATCAATATTTCATTTCAAGTTAAAATTTGAATCCCAAAACATTGAAGTTTCACGAACCAAGTGAGTTCGCTTCACTCATTACGGTCGTGAAACTTCAATGTGTGGAGCTTCATATTTAAACTTGAACTGAAATATTGATAAAATTTCCGACTCATGTGAGTAATGTTCTAAAATGTGTTGCTAATAAATTTGCAAAATATTTTAGAGGACAACCGTTTGAGTTTGATTGCATTGGGGGAGTGGATTTGGGTGCTGAAAGATTTTGGAAATTAACGAAAAAATGTATGCTTAATTGAATGAAAAAATCGCATTGTAAACTGAAAATGAATTTTAAATAATTTTATTCACAATGGAAAAAAAATGCAATCAACATTAGGATGGAAACAAAAAAAAATCAATAAAATCTTTCAAGCCCCCCCCCCCCCCGCCCCTCCCCATCCCCTCGAAACCAAATTGTTGTCACCTTATTCTTTTATTCAAAACATTCGGTGTTTTTTCTTCTTCTTTTTTTGGGGGGGGGTGTAGGTCGGCTGCTTGTGTTTACACATTTATCACTTGGATTCGTCGGTCACAGCTGTTTCTGGACGCAGGCGTATTAGCAAACAGCTCTGACCGACCAATACCAGTAGGATTAGGATAACCCGTTCGTAGTTCAACACGTTCAACGTTCAAATTTTATTTTCAGACAGTAGTGCACCTAAGTAAAAAGGGTTAACAGTAGTTTAATGAAGCAAAATGATGAATTTAAGATACAAATTCAGCAGGATCCTGATAAACTAAACTGTCCAGTTAGTTTCTATGAAATACTTTCAGTTTCACTTTACTTTGACATACTGAACATGCGCGAAACCAATGATACTCGGAACGATAATCTATCCGACTTTGGATATTTTCACAAAATATTCCATTTCTGAGGGACAAAGATTATTTTGAAGACAAACTAAGGAAGTACATAATACTACATTTATATATCATATCATAAGTATTTTGACTTGGTATGGTTTCAAAGGAGATGCGATTCAAAGAAATCGACCTCTTCCTTTAGTATTGAAGATGTATTTCTTTGATACCTTAGTATTTAATGAATTCAATTACACATATGAAAAAGAAAGGAAATGGGGTAAATGTCAAGGCGACAACATCCCATATCCAGGTTAAAACGACCCAAAACAAAGCATCTAGGGGTCACCGTACGGTCTTCAACACAGTGAGGAACCTCACACCATATAGCAAACCCTAAATGGCCCAAAAAGGTAAAAATGTGAATAAATCAATGGAAACAAACCACACCCAATAACCCAAATATCAAGAAACTAAAATTTCATAAGAAGACACGGACAAGCTAGTCACCAACATATTCCTGACTTGGGACAGGTTCAAAAATTGCGGTGGGGTTAAACTCGTTTTCTTGGATCCAAACCCCCCCCCCTATGTGTGGTGAATGGCTAAAAAATAAATACACAAAAAGACTCACAGTAAAAATCAAACTAGAAAAAAGTCCAACTTATCAAGACGAGTACCCTTACAATGAA
>MJUU01030915.1:0-13041 GCA_002080025.1 Modiolus philippinarum
AATTATTATCAGAAACCAGGAAGGGGAGATAATCCGACTTTGACTTTTTGTTGATTCCCTATTTATGGGTTACGTCGTAAGCGCAACTCCTCTTAAACCACTAGAAGGATTTTGGAGAAACTTTACACAAAGGAAGGACACTATATGGAGATGTGCATGAAGAAATATAATTATTGTTCAAAACCAGGAAGGGGAGATAATTGAACTTCGACTTTTCGTTGATTCCCCATGTATGGGTTACCTCGTAAGCGCAACTCCTCTTAAACCACTTGAAAGAATTTAATGAAACTTTACACAAAGTAAGAACACTATATGGAGATGTGCATGAAGGAATATAATTATTGTCAGAAACCAGGAAGGGGAGATAATTCAACTTTGAGTTTTCATTGATTCCCTATGTATGGGTTACCTCTTATGCACAACTCCTTTTAATCCACTTGAAGGATTTTGATGAAACTTTAGACAAAGGAAGAACACTATATGTAGATGTGTAAAATGTCAAATAGGCTGAAAAGGGTGAATTTTATATTTGTCTGATTTAGACAGAGTGTTTTCTTTGGAACCCTTGTGAAAAGTTTTTTCTTGAAGATTATATCATTGTGTCCACACTTGACTGTGTCCGCACCTGTATTGTGTCCACACCCACTTAATTTTGCACTTACCATATCGATTCAGGGTTCAATGAGCGGGGGGGTATCTTTGGCTGCCATTCGGCGACAGCTCTTGTTTAATTTGTATTGTTCTGTCCAGAATAAAAACCTCACCCCCTTTTTTTAAGTAAAATGGTTGGTCCCTTAATGTGCTAATGCAATCTTGTCACTCTGATTATTTACTGTATTATTGTTTTTTTTTTTTAAACTACTGCAAATAAATGAGAACTCTTGCAGGCTACATGCACTTGTAACAGTGTCTTTATTGCTCCACAATAGGTTATTTAATTACCATAGGGAATTATTTCAAATGGAATAAAGTACACTTTACCTGGTGCATCTATTTCCTCAACATAATCCGGAAGATATACACCAGGAATGAATTTACGCTTCTATAAACAAAAAAACTCCTTTTGATTTTAAGAACATTGTAATGATCAGAAATTTCCTGAAGATGCGCATTATGTAACTTGGATTTTCGACAAGATAATCTACCAAATAATGCAAGCTAATGAGGAACAAAATAAATGTTTGCTGTTTTCTATTCAAATTTACGCTAGAGGTATGGAAATATCTCTCATCCTATGAAAGTTGTGAACACCAAAATGATCTTGTTTTAATATACTGCGTTAGCTACATTTACACGTAGGTTGGAGATCATGTTCAGCATGAAAATATGATATCTTGCCATCAATATGAAAGAACAGTGAGAAATGTAATCCCCTCCCAAAAAGGTGATTAACAACAAGGTATAAAACAATTTCTCAATTTTCAGTTGCGGATATAGAGGTGTGCGCTTTCTAAAACCAAAAAATAATAAATTTTCAGGGTGAAAATCAGTGTTTTTGTCTCGCCCACAACGAAAGTCGCGGAAAGCGAGACATAGACGTGCAAAGTTTGACGATGGCGACGGGGACGACGTTAACTTTTACTCAATTCAGGATATTTTGAAAATCCTTTGATGTAGGAACATCATATTTGGTCCAGTGGTAGAACTAATCAAGTGCTTCATGACGAACATAAAATCATGTGACCTTGACCTCAAATACACGGCCCAGTGACCACGTTAAGTTTCTCTGCTTAAGTCCATTTCTCAATAACTAGAAGTGGTAGGTTGATAATATTTGGTATGTAGGTTGGTCTTGGGTAGTACATGTCATTCTGGAAGGTAACTTTTTCCTTGACCTTAATTTTACGGTTGAGTGGCCACATTAAGTTTCTCTGCTTAAGTCCATTTCTCAATAACTAGAAGTGGTAGGTTGATAATATTTGGTATGTAGGTTGGTTCGGTAGTACATGTCAGTCTGGCAGGTGACTTTTGTCCTTGACCTCAATTTTACGGTCTAGTGGCCACGTTAAGTTTTTCTGCTTAAGTCCATTTCTCAATAACTAGAAGTGGTAGGTTGATAATATTTGGTTTGTAGGTTGGTCTTGGGTAGTACATGTCAGTCTGGCAGGTAACTTTTGTCCTTGACCTCAATTTCACAGTCTAGTGAGCATATTCACTTTTCTGATTGGTTACTTAGATTTCACATCAATTTAGAGTCCAGCAGGGACAGGCGAGACATCTTTTAGGGTCATCACTTGTTTAAAAAAAAAGCTTAAAGTAACACATTAATTCTTTATGATTCAAATTTTTATCAACTGAACATTGAACGTCGAGTTATATTGCATCAATGTCTTATGACGTCAATGCTTCAACTGCGTTGTATCTAATATTTCAAATTTCGGTATTTCATCGAACTAATCAGTATGAAATGGCATGTTGTTGTTTCTTCCTTCCCAGAATGAAGAAGGCAAACGTAAATGGTCTTCATTTCCTCTTTAGATTTGAAAAAAAAATGACCGTGTCCTGCCTCCTTTTTTGTAAGGGCACGTTCAATATAGGAAACATTGCAGTTTTAACAAGACAGACAGCAGCTTGAATATTTATTTCACAGAATTTACTTAAAATGGTTAAAGAAATGGATAACTTTAGAGGGTATACTTCAACTCTCATGTCTCTCGATTTGCATTCGTCCACGTATGGTTGTTAGGCAGCTTGTCCGCCATACTTGAGCGTTGCTAGGGGGTGAACGAGATCGCCGCATACATCTTTAAAAGTGACCGTTTATATTTGTCAGAATAAGATTAAACTTTAATTTTTTTACTTTTATGGTTTCAGGTTCCTTTTTTATGTTTACTTTAAAGCTTGGAAACATCTAGAGGAATTTTTAACATGATGCAAGATTTTCCGAGAAATACGAAAACATTGTCAATTTCTTCTACCACTTTTAAAATAATAATGGATATTTCCAAAAGCTGCATCGTGTAAAATTAATATTGTTTTATTTGCTTAATGTTTGTGCACTGCCTGAGTCTTTTTACAGTGTCATTGATAAACAAGACACCGTATGCCTATAAGTACGAAACGACTGCAAAACTAGACGGATTTTGGCAATCAATGTAGCACTCAAAAAAACAGCCGTTCTACATATAGAAGGGCTTGTCGCCCTTTATTAACCAAAAAGAAAATAAACAGAAAGCATAAGGCTTCCAATGGATATATTCAAAAGATAGAAAACTAAAACTATCTAAGATAGACAATGTTTCATTTACATGATTTAATAAAAATTCAAATTAAATTTTTATATTCAAAAGAAAGCCCATAAAGGGCATGGCATTTAAAACAGATGACTAGATTAAAATTAACAAACAAATGAAACAACAAAAAGAAACACATTCTTAACAGACACAGAGGAAGACATACTAGGTCAGTTTGGCTCAGGCTGACATAGATACGATTACATAACCCTCTGTCCACTACATTCCCGACCCTTTACCCGTAGTGGAGCAGTCCTGGTGTGATAAAGTTATCAACAGAGTAATTTCCCTTGATTAACAAATGACACCTGACAAGGTAATAACATTGTACTGTTACTTTAGAGATCTTTTGCAGCTTCTTTAACTAGCCTGTATAATTATTCGCTCCCAGCTATATCAGCTTGGCCTTGGGCCCATAACAGCTTTGTTTGTATTCCATATTGGAAAAGTAAGGACTATTTTTGAAGTAATTTGGGAACTTTATCCTTGGTGGTTTTCAAATTTTCAAGTGATGAAATGCAGACTGTACATGCTGTAAATATTTGCCATTTTCAAAAAAACAGAATCATTTATGGCAAAACTGACAATTGCTTGCTAAATAAATGTATATGTGAATGATATTTTAATTTTCATTTCAGAGACCAAAGTAAAATCAGAGACAAACAGTCCAATCAAGTCTTCCTCGTCAGCTACTTCAAGTCCAGTAAAAGTATTACCAACAACTGAACCTACAAAAATAGACCCAGCTGTGGAGAAAAAAGTCATGCTTGTTCTATGTGATATAGATATACCCTGTAGTTCTAATGTAATTGCTGATCATTCATCTAAAGCACTTAAACAGAGTGTTAAATTAAATGTTATTGAAGAAATATTAAAGAAGTTGGCAGGGCAAAAGTTAATTAAGTAAGTTTTAATGGCATAAGGTGTACATTGTCATGGCAAAATTTGATTATGTAAGTTGCCATGACAACCATTGCAAAAGAAATCATCATGGCAACAGATAATAAAGTTAGTTGACATGGTAACATGATAAAAAGTAAATTGTCATCGCAAATTCTATATAGTAAGTCGTTGAAGTAAAGGTTGACAGAGTGAGTTTCTAAGGTGAGTCATTGATCTATGTATATAAACTGTACGGTGACCCCTAGATGCTTTGTTTTGTGTCGTTTTAACCTGGATATGGGATGTTGTCTCCTTGACATTTACCCCATTTCCTTTCTTTTTCATATTTTTATGCGTTTTAATGTGATATAATCAAGTGATATGTGTATATAAGCCATGAGACCTTTAAGTGAAACAAATCCCCTGTATATATTCCTGAAAATAAATATGGTGGAGGGAAACTACAAATGTTCAACTCACGATGAATGATGGTGAGGTTGCCCAACATTGGGTGTAAAGATACAGAGGTAAGGTAAGGATAGAAGCAATGCCCAACATTTTTGTTGAGCTACTGAAACAATGACATGTAACAATCCAGAAATCCTTCAGCTTGGAATAAAAGCAAACTTTATTTTTATGTACGATAGTGCTATGATGGCAATAAATATAAAATGAAATTTGACAAAATTAGTCTTTTGGTGGGGTTTGAAATATGTGAAAAAGTGTATTCTGTATATAATATTTTTTTCTTACTACATGAATGTGATATTTTAAATACAACTATAATTAATTAACATTTCAGTATAACAGTAAAGGATGAATGTGAAGATGGGAAGAGTAAATTTGAAGTCAACAGTTTAGATATATCCAAGGTAATAATATCTCCATACGACAACTGGTAAATTTATAGATATCTTAGGAAAATACAATTCTTCTGTGATTTACTGGTGTATAGTGAATGTAGGTTTCTCTAATGATATGTCAAGTTTAAACCGGTTTTGACCCGTTAGATAAATTTTCTTTATTCAACGTATGTTGAATAAAGCCCCGTGCTATTTCCTGCCAAATCTATTTGGAATACAATTCTCTGTGTTTATTGATCATTAGAGAAAAAGATTACACCACTTTATCCTGATTATTACCATATTTTATCCACTCTCGATAGTTAAATTTTAAAATTTTAAAATGCTTGGCAAGCCTAGCAATTAAAGTATTAAAATTTAACTATTTCTAGGGGATAAAGTATGGTAATAATGAATAGGATCTTGTGGTGTAATCTATATTTATTCTATAATATATAATACTAATGGTAAAGTTGCATTGACATTAAAATTAATAAAAAAGGATATTCACTCGATAGAAAGGATATTCACTCCATGAAAAGGATATTCACCGCGGGAAATGTCACGTGCGACATATTTTTAGAAAAAGGGAAATCCCGTATTTATATCGTCCAATCACATTGCTATGTAACATTGTCGCGTGACAACGTCATCGGCATCACTAAAAACAGAATTGCTTCATCTAAAGAAAAGAAGATCAGCGAAAATGGTGCAAATATGCAAGGAGGAAGACACTTACAATACGAAACAAGTCAGCGTAACACTGGTGAAGGCGTTCACACAATATTTTGGGAAAAAATCTCCCGACGGATGTCGACAACACATAGCGCAGAATCGTCGCACATTACACAGATGCAAGGAGTGAAAAGGAAGAACGCAAGCATTCATTTAAAAGACAGAAATCATCAATTATTTAGGATAAAAAATTTATTCTTTAAATAAAGTCTTTAAAGAACGTTCGCTTGTTACATTAAAATGTCAATTCCCTCCCTTCTTCACAATCTCCCACCAATGACGAATAATGGAAAAAGGCCGCAAACTCAGTGTTAGCTAGAATCTGTAAATTTCTGACAGTAAAGATAATAATAATGTTATATTTATTGTTTTACTTATCCTCAAAATATTTTTTGAAAAGTATATATTTCATTTATTTTATGCAAATGTTCAAAGCCTCTTTAATCGTTAATTCGACACCCATAGAAAATTTCTAGGTGTATAGTATAATACATAAGAAAAAGAATTATTATGTATTTATCGGATAATAGAATAAAACAGTTACTGTCTTTAGTTTCGGTAAATGTGCAGTGTTATTGACTTTTGGGAAAACAGATATTCACCTCGCCATGCGGCTCGATGAATATCTGTTTCCCCAAAAGTCAATAACACTGCACATTTACCTCAACAAAAGACAGTAACTGTATAATATCATTGATTAAAACATCGAGGATTATGTTGCGAATATATTTTTTGGGATATTACTCTTGAGTTGTTCTCTTTCTAGAAATGAGAAATATTTTTATCACACCAGTCAGGCGTTGGTTAAATTTGCTAGAAGTGAGAGAAAATGTGTTTACTATACAAATCTATTGGAATATTATTAAGTGTAACTGTAACTTCCAATATTGCAGTCTACATCATTAAAATAAAATGATAAAAATAGCCCACAGATTAAAAAGTTAAACTGACAAATACACAAAAACCATAATAATGAAAATGAAAGAGGCTGGGCCAACTATTTTACTTGAATAATGATTTAAGAGTCTATATTACGGAGGTGGAGAATGACTATACTGGATTCTTTATTCCTCTTTTTAGCTTTCTGTCATGTCCAAAGATGGTGATGATTCTACATCAAGGAAGAGAAAACATGATGGGTGTGTAGTAATTTTTGTACTTTTAAAATACCTCATAATGTATTAAACATGTTAAAAACAGAAATCAGCCATATTTAATACATGTTCATTAATGTGACATAGTGAAACAACATGTACATTGTAGAAGTGGCATGTATATTTAAACTGTAAAACAAGTGATATCGAGAAATACAACACTACAGTACATATGAATGTTGTTTCGCATTTCTAAATACTAATTTTTACAGTCAAATTTTGCCCTTGAATTATCAGAAAGACTGCACAGAATATTTAACCAAAAAATATTTTAGATATTAAAATTTTATGTACACATAAATCATGATGGTGCAAATTATACTGCCCACAGACTGTCGTATACAGTGTTATGCACATATAAGTCAAAACCAGTAGAATTTTTAACCACTTTGATAACATTTTGGAGCATCTAAGCAGCCGAGTCCAATTGACATATATAAAGATGCTTTTGATTACTGGACATTTTTAAACAATGCTTGTACAAGTTGTCTATATTTAAAGGGAGATAACTACAGCAACAGAAGAGCCAGCAGCAAAACAGTCTAAAGTTGACGATAGCATAGAGGTATATATCATAGATTTTCTATTTCTAATTTTTGCTGATTGTGAAAACCAAATGGAATTGGAAAACAGGCTACATCTTTATGTCAATCCTTTTTCAAAAACAATGTTGAAAAAAAATGAACAAAAACATGTAGTACACATAATAAATAGACCATGAAGCAAACGACTGATTGGGTATACATCTAACCATTTAGTACAGTGGTCAGCATTAAACAAATTATTTGAATTGATATCTGTATTTTCTAAATGTTAAAAAAAATATATAATATGTAAATAAACATATGATGGATCATATACATTGATCACTGTGAAATATATATGATGCATGAATGACTTGTCATGTCTAGATGTGGATACCTCTTGACTAACATCCCTAATCTTTTGTAAATGAATGTCTTTGACTGTAACACATCTAAAGCCAATACATAAGTCCATAGTTCAAAAACTGCTTATTCTACCCCACACACAACTACTTGCATAGGGTATGTTTTTGACCAATCCCTACATCAGTCTTATTCTTGTCAGCACAACCGTTCAAATATCAATAAATAACATTACAAACTTTCTAGTTATAAATGATCATTTATGGAAATGTGCACACTCACAGAAAATCTGATTGCTTGATTTTTCTATGAGTTATGTCCCCTTGGACTAACATATTTGGCCTACTGGTAATTGCAACAAAATTTTAGCAGGTGTAAAGGACATCATTTGTAGCTAAGCATATTCACAATAGTTTCATGGGATTTTCTCCTCAGAAGTTATTTGTTTTGAGGTAGAAGTTTGATCAATTTGCACTGTTCCAAAACATTTGTCATCTCAGCTCCTCTGCAAGTTATTTGATGATTGAGTACAAACAAGTAAGAGGATAAGCTGTTTTTTCTGACTACTCAGATCCTTTGTTATTATTGATAAAAAAAAATTGTAGAATTGCATTTATGAAAAGATATAGGTATCTGGATCACAGTAATATGACTTGCTTAAAACATTTTGAGACCACTAAAGGTGTAAAAAAAGTGATAAATATGTGAGCAACACATGACAAAGAATGACTTTTTTGTTAACTTCTGCTGCAAAAAGACCACTTTTGCCGTTGTGACAATGACAGCATGAAAAAAGTCCACCATACTGGCCGGTCACGTCACATTCAAAGAACACAAATTTCTGGCTCTGGTGTTAAGTTTACAGTTTTGCTTGTGAAGTAATAGGTATATTCAATAACTTGAAGCAATATACATATGGCAACAAATATAGGTAACCAAAGAACTCATGAATACAAAAAGTGAACCATAACTGTCGTATTAGAATAGAAAAAAATCAGAGACTCTAGTTTATCATTATTTTACACAGGTCTTGCCATTTATGTTTTTTTTTTTTTTTTTTTGCTCTTCATTAACATTCAGGGTAAAATAATTGGACATAAATGGCCAGCCCCGTGTAAAACAACAATAAGCTGGTATCTCTGTCAATTATTTCTTAATTTCATTTTTATCTATTTGTGCATGCTTAGATATTATTCCAATGTTATTGAAGAAATAAGAACAGAAAAGTCATCACATGTAATGGTTTGTTTCAGAGTCTATTGTCAATGGAGTCTGCAAAAGAGAAGGAAAATAAGAAATTAAATGAAGAAATACAAGAGTTATTAACCAAGCCTACAGCAAAGGTGAACATCTTTTATAATCTATCATATTTTTTCAATTTCTACCAAGTATCATATAACTTACACTACATATATATGTATGATATATTTGTTTAGGCAAAGTATGATTACAGCATTCTAGATTGGTGAATATGGTGAGCCTACCAAAGGTTTTTTTGTGATGGACAATTTTAAAATTGAAAATAATATATATATTTATTGAAGGTAACATTAATATTTCAGAAAATGAACATGTTTTCTCTAATCTGAAATCAATTTTCCAACTCTCTGATATGGTTGGGTATTTGGCATAATGAGTCAACCATTTTGAAAATAAATGATATTTGAATTCAATTTTAGCATGAAGTGGGAGATTCACAAAAATGGGAATGAATAATGATAATGAAATTGCGCTGCACACATTCATGAATGACTGATCATTTGTTGAATCTTTGATTTGTAAAGATGTATATTTTTATTGTATAGGGTCTGTAAGTCTTGTCATGTGACACTGTGATGTCATGATAAAATTGAAATTTGAAAGCGTTCCCTCCAAAATATCACGTTTCCAGATTGTAACATTCAAATTTTTTGTTTAAAACGTCATGTGTTTGTTAAAAATGTAACTTCCGGGTACAATATGTATACCTGGAAGTTTCAAAATTGAACAAGACTTACAGAGCCTATTGGGAACAAATTAATGAAATAGTACATTTTACGAAAGGATATGGAGTAAATGAACATGAGATCATAACACATATATTTACTCCAACTGCAATAATTTTAATGAGCTGTATGGCCATTTCGGAAATTAATTCCTCATCAGCAGCACTAGAATCCAAACAAAGGAAATCCATACATATACATTTGTTTTCAAGTTACTAATTTTGTCTGTCATGAAAATGTCTTATCTCTTATGTTTTTTCCAGGAACAATTTTTAGTACAGAGATTTAAATCCCAAGGAGGTATGTAGAAATTATATCAAGGTTTGATCATACTTGTTAGTAGACTGACAAGTAAAGTTTGCTCTTATTTACAATGAATCTTTTCAAGAAGATTATAAACTTTTGTATATTACAGTTTAAAGTTCACAAGCAATCATTATGAGGATTAATAAAATTTTAAGTTTTTAACTGTCCTTTGTGACATTCTAAGTGAAAAGTATTAGTTTGGCCCTGATTTCTACGGTTCAAAAAGGTTGCTTTTGACTTGAATGTAATAAAGTAAGAGTTACTTGCCAATTGTCAGCTCTTCTCTCCCAACATACTCCAGTGTAACTAGATATCATGATATAGGTGTAATACTGATGAAAACAACGACAGAAGAATACCAAAGGAACAGAGCACAAGATTACATACTGGTAAATCAAAGTCCAGAGACAAGGCAAAACTAAAACGCCAGCACACAGAACACTTAAGATACTACACACCCACAAAACATACAGACACCACAAAAAACATGTTAAATGAAAGTGATGTTCAATCATCATTAGATAACCAAATAATCACAGAAAATATTTAGAATTCAACTATAGTTAAAAATGTTTCATGTGGTAGCTACCCACATATTACATAATTACCAATTATGTTGGTGGACTGTTGGGACCAATGAAGTGGTCTGTACTTCAGTGCTGGACTCCTGGCCCAAAAGCAAATTTTATTTGGAAACTTTAAACATAAACATTTTTGTAAACTTTGATTAAAACTGAAGAGTACTCTTGTTTAAAGCTCTGTCATTTGATGATTTTTGACTTTTCATGTAGATCCTTTTGGTTACTGTAAACCGGGAAATTTTTGCGGCAGTTTTATTTTCGTGATTTTGCGTTTGGAAAAGAAGCCCGAAAATAGAACTGCACGAATATACTTGTCTGTTATTGAAACTAATGGTCAACAATTTGGCAGTGCGAATTTGAAACTGCGAACTAAAATCCTGTCAATTTACCGCGAAATAAAGATGGCGCGAAAATTTCCCGGTTTACAGTATTTGTTTTCTAACAGGTTGCATATATCTTTTGGTTTTAGGTTTCAAAAATGTTTAGATTTGATCTGCACTGCAGAGACATAAGTTGTCTAAATGGCCATCTGCAGATACTAAATTTACTGTATATTTGGTACAATGTATTTAGTTATGTAGCCATGGTAATCAGGTTTAAAGGAATTTTTTAGCTCACCTGACCCAAATGGTCAGTGTGAGCTATTGCCATCACTTGGCATTCGTTGTCCGTCCATCCATCCATCCGTCCGTTAAACTTTTCACATATTCATCTTCTCCTCTGAAACCACTGAAGCAAATTCAACCAAACTTTACAGGAATGATGTATGAAAGGTCCTTGACAAAGATTACTCATTTCGTTCCGATCTGATAAAAAACATGGCTGCTTACGTGGAACTTAGGTTTAACATTGGACCCTATGGGAAAAATCACATTTTCATCTTCTGCTCTGAAAAGGCTGAAGCAAATTGAACCAAACTTTACAGGAATGATGTACTTAAGGTCCTTAACAAAGATGGCTCATTTCGTTCCGATCCAACTAAAAACATGGCCGCCAGCACGGAACATGGTTTAACATAGGACCCTATGGGAAAATCCCATTTTCATCTACTCCTCTGAAACCACTGAAGCAAATTCAACTAAACTTTACAGGAATGATGTATGGAAGGTCCTTTACAAAGATGCTCATTTTGTTCTGATCCGATAAAAAACATGGCCGCCAGCGTGGAACTTAGTTTTAACATTTGATCCTATGGAGAAAAATCACATTTTCATCTTCTGCTCTGAAAAGGCTGAATCAAATTGGACTAAACCTTACAGGAATGATGTACTAAAGGTCATTAACAAAGATTGCTCATTTCCTTCAAATCCGATGAAAAACATGGCGGCCAGCACAAAACATGGTTTAACATAGGACCCTATGGTAAAATCACATTTTCATCTACTCCTCTGAAACCACTGAAGCAAATTCAACCAAACTTTACAGGAATGATGTATGGAAGGTACTTTACAAAATTTGTTCATTTTATTTCGAACCGACTAAAAACATGGCCTCCAGTGCAGATGATAGTTGAACATTGTAGCGTGGTATGTGAAAAACATGCTTTTCATTATCTTCTCTGAAACTATTCAAGCAAATTTAACTAAACCGTATTGGAATGATGTATTGAAGGTCCTTTGCAAAGATTACTCATTTCAATAGGATCAGACAAAAAACACTAATGCCAATGGAGAACATAGCTTAAGGTAGTTCAAGCCTAAAGCCTAATTGTTATGCTTTGTCTACAGAAACCCCAAATCTCAAACTGAATGGATTGACAAATTTGAAGCTCAATTGAGCAGAGCATTTTCAATAAATCAAGATGTCACATTTTTAGGAGACTTTAATATGAATTTTCTACCACCTAATAAACCCCCTGCTAAGTGGTTATCTCTTATGGAAACATATAGTCTTAATCAAGTTATAGGCAAACCTACAAGAGTAACAAAAAATACTGAGACATTAATTGATCATATTTACATAACTGATTTAGATAAGTATTCCAAGACTCATGTTTCAGACTACTCTCTCAGTGACCACTACCCAATTTGTGTAATTAGAAAAGAAAGTATGCCACAAAAAAAGGATTCTCACACAACTATCATGTATAGAAATTTTAAAAACTTTGATGAAAATATTTTTTTAAAAGATCTTGCAAAGGCCCCTTTTTATTTGGTAGAACTAGAAAATGATCCAGATATTTCATTGAAAGTATGGTATAAAATATTTAACAATGTGCTAGACAAGCATGCACCTATGATTACTAAAAGAGTTAAAAAAGATGTACAACCTGACTGGTACAACAATGAAATAAATTATGCAAGACTAATGAGAGACAAATGTAAAAAACTAGGACTGTGGACTGAATATAAATACTGGAGGAATAGAGTAACATCTGTTATAGAGGAATCAAAAAGAAAATATTTTAATGATATCGTAAAAGAGTCTAAAGATCCA
>MJUU01030916.1:7634-57620 GCA_002080025.1 Modiolus philippinarum
CCCTTGTAGCAAGCTCTTCTTGGGGTGGTCCGTAGGTGATCGGCTACAAGGCTAAATTCCCCGCCCTTGACAATTTCACCCTACTATTCCAGTGGCAGTCAGAATTTCCCGTGCCATGGCCCTTTCCATACCCCAAAGTGATTATTTATTAACAAACTTGTTCTCGTCTTGATATAGCTGAAATATTGCTGAGTAGACGTTAAACAATATTCAATCAATCAATCAATCTTTCATAATTGATGACGTTGTTATACCAAATCTATTTAGAAGTATTTCAATTGAAGTTTCATATGTAAGAAGGCTTGATATCATAGTCAACGGAAATTATGTCCTTAGCTAGCTGTCAGTAACTGCGAGCATTTGTCCGGACAGTACCTGTGTGTATTGTCTTCATGTTTTATGTACTTCATTGTAAGGGTACTCGTCTTGATAAGTTGGACTTTTTTCTAGTTTGATTTTTACTGTGAGTCTTTTTTAGCCATTCACCACACATAGGGGGAGGGTTTGGATCCAAGAAAACGAGTTTAACCCCACCGCATTTTTGCGCCTGTCCCAAGTCAGGAGCATGTTGGTGATTGACTTGTCCGTGTCTTCTTATAAAATTTTAGTTTCTTGATATTTGGGTTATTGGATGTGGTTTGTTTCCATTGATTTATCCACTTTTTACCCTTTTGGGGCCATTTAGGGCTTGCTATATGGTGTGAGGTTCCTCACTGTGTTGAAGACCGTACGGTGACCCCTAGATGCTTTGTTTTGGGTCGTTTTAACCTGGATATGGGATGTTGTCTCCTTGACATTTACCCCATTTCCTTTCTTTTTCATAGATATTGTGTATCACCTGAAAGTGATTACAATTGATTAACAACAATGGAAATCTTGCTATAATTTTATATCTTCTTCCAATCAATTTGGAATGTTGTCGCAGTATCTATGCTTCAAAGTTAATCAAGCTTTACTTCTAACAACTCGGATATAGAGAACTGCTGACCTTTTGTTATTTGGTCAACATATTTAAGTTTTTTTATATCCATCGTCAAAGGAATACAGAAATAAAAGGCTGAACAGTGGAAAATATGGTAACCAAATCCAAAAATTGTGACAATACAGAGACAACTCAAATAAAGACATTAAAAAGGTAAAACACACATAAAAACCAAAAACCATAAAATCTAAAACCTAGGCAGCGTCAGCCAATAAAAACCGGAGGTGCTCTAGAGGGGTATTCATGATCTGCCCCACGCGTGTCACCCATCACACTGCCACTGAACAATCGATGTGTGTAAGTTCGATAATTTACAAATGATCTTCTCAAAATATATTTTTCATTTGCGAAATAAAAACATTGTAACAATTTACCATTGGAAGAATTTGAGGTAATATAATGTTTAATTTTACCGAGGGAATGTATACAAAAATTAAAAAAAATGTAGATCTGCCAAAAAAAAGTTGCAAAACAGCCTACATTTAACAAATATTACACTAAAGGTCAAGAAATCGTACAATAAACTCTAGTTTCTTTTTTACTTTCAGCTCATGCCCATATCAAAGGAAACCATTATACGACATTTGATGGCCAAAAGTTTGACTTCAGTGGAAGGTGCAGTTATGTGTTAGCACGTGACTTTGCTAAAGACAAATTTAGTATAATTCTTAACTATTTGGGCAGACAGAAAAAGAAACTGATTGTTATGTCAGCTACCGAAAATGTACAGGTGTTGCCAAATGGAAAGGTATATTATATTGAGTGCTTTACATGATAAAATAAAGAAAATTTTGAGTGTTAAGTGCATCGACATGGAAGAAAATTAAAGGATGAATGCAATAAGCCGAGAGTATATACAGAAATTATAAGTACAGAAACATGTTTCGAGACATTAGAAAAAAAGAAGGGAAACGGGGAATATGTCAAAGAGACAACGACCCAAAGGGGAGTAATAACAACTCAAAGCCACCATAAGATCTTCAATGAACGGTGAGGAAGCCCCTCACCCAACGGCAGGTCGGAGTCGGCCCCTAAATAAAGAGTAATCAAGTTCAGCGAAATAAATTGTCTGTTTTATATATTAAATGTCAAAATCCCAAAATGCAGTAAATGTGTATTCTCTTTATCAATAGTGTTTATTTTTAAATTAAATTCAAAGGTATGATTTGCAGTAAGATTAGCCCTACTTAGTAAATGATTCAATCTAAGAATTTATTAATAAAAGATAAAAAGCAAAGAACAAATTAGAAACAAACACAGAAACTACTTTACAAGTTATTTTATTTTTAGATATAAATATAATACACGTGAACTTGTAACTTTTGTAAGGATATCTCCATATTGTTAATACCACAAATAACTTATTCTTTATTCCTCATGTTATTTCAGGTTAATATCAATGGATTGGAGACAAAACTTCCATATTCTTCAGATGAAATTTCAGTTTCACAGTTAGGAGACAACATTTACATTAATGGTCATGGATTCAGTATAAATAACAACATTAAAGCTGATTCATACGATGTAGAACTCAGTCATTGGTTCCATGGTAGAACAGGTGGTCTTCTTGGTGTCCATAACAACGAAAGATATGACGATATGCAGACATCAGCCAAACAGATAACAAGTGATGCGTACACACTTGCCAAAACATGGCAGGTCCAAGACAAGTGCCGTTAAACAATGACATATTACCGAACGAGATTATTTTTGTTAATTCTTAATTAATTAACATTTGTTTTTTTTTGTTATATTTTTTTAACTAAAACTTGATTACAATAAATAAACAGCAGCAGCAATGTCTTTGTTTATTTGGCCATTTAAAGCCGTTTGACGTGAAGATCGGAGAAATGAATTATGAATAATTAACAAATACAAATATGAAATGTTCAGTTGTATGATACATCAATGTTTAAATGTAAGGACGTAGGGTAAATATACATACAACTCCAATAAATGCAGCGTAAAAAATATTTTGTCCTTGGTCTTGACTAAATATTTAACACGCTATCAGAATTCCAAGGGTCACAAACTGTGTATCTCTTCTAGCAGATTTTTCCCACTCTTATGAGGCTGAATTTACCAATGGGCTTCTTCTAAATAAAAATAAAAAACTAGCCCAATCCTTTAATTGTAGCTTTTGTTATATAGTTGTTGTTTTGTCCCTTAACAACACTGGCTTTGTTGACTTTCTTCATCTGATATATCCAAAAAGAGCTCACTACAGACAATTCAACACCGGAATAATTCCTTGATCTTCATCTTGAAATTGACAACAAAGGTAGACTACACACTAAGCTGTATGGCAAACGCGATGACTTCACTTTCCAATAGTTAACTTTCCTTTTCTTTATAGCATCATTCCTTCAGCGCCAGCATATTGAGTTTACATCTCCCAACCCATTCGCTTCTTAAGTGCCTGTGGTCAAAACAGTGACTTCCTTTGTAGAACCTAGTTGCTCACAAATAGGTTACTTAAACATGAAGTCATCACAAGAAGTTTTACGGTCGACATCACAATCTAGTGAAACGCTATATATCTGTTTCCCAGATCACAACAGATTTTTCTCCTTTAAAGCTTAAGATTGCTGTTTCCTCTACCTGATTTGACAGGTGAGATGCAGGAGATGCTTACTCGAACGGTGCACTTGATCTCACTTTTTTTTTATATGAGTTCAAGCTCTTCATCTGTATGTGTGTTTCCTTTTTCTTTCTGTGTTGTCTTTGTATCTTTGTATTTCCGACGTTGCCAATGTTTTTGGATTATTGTTTTTTTGACTGAAGGTTCACATACTTATCAAAATGCAATATAAAAGAGGTATAGTTTATTTGTAGAAACCACCAAGTAGTGATATTGTGAGATTTTTAATCATAGAATAACCATCGTCTCATGCGATGTCTTAAAATATGAATGGACTTGCACTTTGAGCAAAAATCTTAAATACAGAATTTTAAGGACACGAACAAGATGTCTTCAATTTTAATGCATATTTATAAATCTTAAGTCATTTTAAATCATATAAGGAACTTTTTATAGAATAACAAAAAACAGTAGTTTCCATATAAAATCGGCTCTAGGGCTTCGGAACTGTAGTCAGAGTTTGTTAATACCCTCGAGGATTAATAGTTCCAAAAGAAACATCGACACAGTGTTAACAAATAACTTAATACAATATGTACAAAGTTATTCTAATTAAATTTGCAATTTCAACTATTTAAATCATTTGGAACCTTGCAGTAAGTGAGAATAACCAAAATGTCCAGATTTACATGAGACTTTACAAAATCGCATTTGTAAGTCGATATGAATATTTCAAAATTCCATTGAAAATACCGAAAATCCCACGAAAAAAATACATTTTTCCCATGCGATTCAGAAATTGTCATGTTTGTTTTTCAAACTGAAACAACGGCAGAAGAATACCAGAAAAAACAAAGCACAACAATACATAAAGTCCAGAGACAAGGAAAAACGAGAACGCCAAAAAACAGAAACTAGAGACACTAAATACAAACAAGAACACCACAAATAAAACACTCAANAAAAAAAAAAAAAAAAAAAAACCAGAAAACTAAAGACACTAAATACACACAAGAACACCACAAATACAACACTCAAAACTTAAGCACTATCAGTGTGAACTCAAAAATCTGAGAGACAACAGGTGCTGCAGAGGGGCAAGATTGTCCTGCTCTACATACAGCACCCATCACTGGCATAAAGCATCCGTCACTGTAAATAGCAAACAACAAAATACCGAAGTAACTGTTAATTTATTTTCTGCATATGCGCATTTCGACAACTTATGTATCATCAGTGCAGATAAAACCAAAACATTTGGAAGTCTGTTGACCGACAAAAAATGTTAAAGCTAATAGAGAACAACTAACCAAAAAAGATCTAAATAGAAAAGCCAAAATTCAGCTATGGACAGAGCTAAAACTATGGTAACTTTAAAATATGATGGCACAAGATTTGCAATCAATGGAGTTGTAAATAGTTTTCGCAGATGGTCTTTCAATAACTTATATGCAGTTTAAGTGAAACAAGATGTGTTTGTGAAACAAGATGTGTTTGTGAAACACTACATATGCCCCCCAGATTCTACAGTAAAATATATGAAAATACCCAATTTTACCCCTTTTTGACCTCTGTGACCTTGACCTTTGACCTATTTGTTGCATATTTAGGTTCCTCTTGAGAAGACCTATACACTTGTCAAGTATTAAAAGTCTATCTTACATAGTTCCAAAGTTGTTTATTACCATAAAAACACCCAATCAACCCCTTTATTCTCAAACAGATGAAGCTCCTTTGGGCCTCTTGTTTATTGAAATGGTTTTAATTGTTGAATGTATCTGTTAAAACATTCTATAAGAAACATACAGAAAAATACTGCATCAAGATCAAAAAAAAAAAAAAAAAAATGAAAATTCATTTCTTTCGTTTAACCCGTTTGGGCCTCTTATTTCTCAAAAACGGTAAATGCTACCTCAAATCTGTCGCATAATACAGTTGCGCAATTTTATTAGCAATAACACAATCCCCGTCTCAATAGGATAAATAATAAGGATTATAGTCAAATATGTGAAAACAGCCAATTTCACCTCTTTTTAACCTCTGTTACCTTGACCTTCGACCTGACCTAATTTTTTGCATACTTATGTTCCTCTTTACTAGACCTATACACTTGTTAAGTATGAAAAGTCTACCTTACATAGTTCAAAAGTTATAGCCAAGGTTAAAGTTTCGGACGCATAGACAAACAGACAAACAGACAAACAGACAGGACAAAAACAATATGCCCCCGATCCTCGATCTGGGGACATTTTGGAGACCATTTACTTAAATATGTAAAAAGCTGATTTAGGACAAATAACGAAGATGATCTAAATGGAAAGCCAAATTCAGCTAATGATAGAACTTGGCAAGAGGGAGATATTCCTCAATAATGGAAATTGGTAAGTCACGGAAGAACATTTCATGCAGTCATTTCGGCCCGTAACCCAGTCCATTGAAAATATCAAAAACACTTTTTTTTTCATTTAAGCCTTTGTACGAAGCTCTGTCATAAAATCATTTTGGTGTTATTTTTTAGGTCGTTTAAGTCGTTTGTTCTCTATCAACATTTCATATGTTTTTTTTGTTATACTTCCATCTAAAAATGTTTGGACTATACACAATATTTCACCAGTGCACGCGATAACCGCCCCCTCTCTTTTGTTTCTGGAGGATAATTAGAACTTGTCTTGAAGTAAAGTTTTTTTTTATTTCCTCTCAGTCCATTGCAAGTTAAAGACACCACATACCTCGTGTTTAGGAAGGTATCTCAAAAATGCCAAAGACAGACGATTGAAAACTAGAATTAATGACAAACATGTGGTTTTTAAACTCCCATTTTGAGTTTTCTTAATCTCCTCTGTCCCCCCATGGATTGTATATAATTAAGCAAGAGAATCTTTCAAAAACGACGGTTTCCAACCATGTGTTTGTAATAACCAGAAACTACTCCTTTACAGGAAACAGAAAGAACAGAAAGAGTTTGTTGGCCAGTATCGTGTAACATTCTAGCAACTTGCGATTGGCTTGTCACTTACGACTAGATCTAGAATTGAGTTGTGTAAGTATCGAGCTTGCCTTTTTCCGACTTCGATTTTTGATTTAGACACATCATTTCAAATATTACGTGTGATATACGCACAGGACGACATACCTACCCTATCAACTTACTCAGTCACGATCTACAACGACTTCAGATGAACATATTCATGTTATTTCTAAATATTTGTGTCTTTTGATTGATTATAAGACGGGAATATAGGCATGCTATGCTTAACTATACTAACGGCAATGTTACTGGTGAAGTTGGATTTTCACTGAGTTTGATGTTCCAGGATACTTACCATTGACTTAAAAAAATCTTTATGGTTTCTTGATTTACCTTCGCGTAAAGTTTTAATATTAAATTTACAACTTGACATAAAATTCAAGATTGGTTTTCAATGTGATCAGGTTTTTATTCTGGCATTTTTTGTTTGAAATACACAAAATCTACAGATTTGATGGCTTTCAGATTATAATTTTAGTTAACCTTCCGGTAAAGATTAACACAGTCTTATCTACAATAAAATTGATATCAAGTATGTTTTTCAAGGTGGTTAAGTGCTCTGTTCCGGAATATTTTAGCCTTTAAAATAAGCAAAATCTGTAAATCTAAGAAATGTATGCATGTTACGGTTTCCGTTCATTTTTATTGAGAAAAACACGTAATACTTCAAGATGAAGAACAACAATTAAAGCGTTCTTTCATTGCTTGGTTCTTCCATGTATTTGTGAGAGACTGTCTCATGTGCATTTACTACATATTCTTTCGTTGTTGATTTATTTGCTGATGTCAGTGCATCACTATCTTTCTGTTGACAAAATGTCAAAATATTTAATTCCAACTTTAGTTTTTTTCTTGTTTTTGGTTGTTATATCTTTGTGTTCAGAATAGAATGACCTTCTGTAAACTATTAATATTAATATTTAAAAAAAAATACGAGCTAAAACCAATATAAACAAATATCAGATATGCGAGTACCAATCACAGGGACTCGCTCCAGACCTAGAAAAATAGGTATTACCATCGTAATGAATTTCTGTGTTTTTCCCGGATTCACATTCATTAGTAAACACATATTTGTTTACGCCGGAACCTCTCCTGCGCACACTAACTTTATAATACCCCATTGAAAATTTCCTCCTCATTAGCAGTGCTTCTTCGGTGTATACATTGGGATTAGAAAACGCAATTTATTTAATGTATTATGACACCAAAAAAGAAGTTAAACTTGGAAATTAATTTTGTTTATCCCCCATCTCTGATTTTTGTATTTTCTTGAGGATGGAAAAAGTTTATTTTTATATTTTCAAACAATAAAAAAACTATCACATGTTATAAATAACGATTCCTGCAATAAACTGTAACTAAATACTAAAACATGGATACAATTCATTGACAGAATGTGATGTATATGCAGATTTCAATAATGCATTTAGTTTTTTCATATCACGTTTTAATCTAAGAAAAAAAAATAACTTAAACAATATTAAACTCACCTTTGTATGACAAAGCTCACACTTGTTAACAACAAGTCAGCCAAAAATAACACACAGTTAGTCCCAATAGGTATCCATATTGTCAGTTTAGTCCTATAGTTTCGAAGAATTTATTGTCAATTCCAAAATTCTATATTTCGACAACGTACTAGTCTTTATACTATTTTTGGGAATCAATGTGATGTTTAAAAATAATCCTATCGTTACCTAACAGCATATTAACTTCTTTTTACTACAGAAATTTCGTGTTTTGTGCTATTTATTCTTTAATTCCTAATAATTGTTCCTTCGAATTTCTGTTATATAATAATTGTTCCTGAAGGAACTTGCTTCATGTAATATTTTTATCTTTTTCTACAATAGAACTTGTTATAGCAAAACATAGTACTATGCAAAGCAAATTCCTCCAGGAACAACAACTTCATAACACAAATTCCAAGGAACAAATATTATGAAGGAACATACAGCACTTTACTATAATTGAAGTTAGCGTTGCAAAACAGAATATTAGAGTAAGCAAATTCCATACGAACAATTACTATATAACACATATTCCAAAGATCAAACATTATGAAGGAACAGATAGTACAATTTAAATAATAAATAAATTAGGTAATGATGAATGAATAAGACGACAAACAACCATTTACATGTCCTTACCTTTTTTCATAAGTGATAAATATTCATAGAAACTTTTTTTCGGCCCGCAGTAGTCTAATTTTTGATACCATTTGTTTTCTTAGGAGAGTCCATCATTATCATTTCGTTTACATCGATGTCAAAATGAGCATCAACATGAACATCAAAGGTAGATTGTGTTTAACAAAATATCTTCAGTTACATTTAAACTGTGTAATTCTTCATAGTTGTTATTGTCATCTATTTCATCAATATTTTTTCATCAATACGAGAAGACATATGTGTATTTTCCTAAATATCTGGTTCTGAGACAATTTTTTTCTAAATCACTATTTTGTGGAAACAGAAGAACATTTTCATTATACTTTTTTTTCAAGTTATGCTGTCTGTAATTACATGTACTAATTACTTTATCATTATCAATATTGACAACGTCATAGTGTCAAACGTGGGAATTATTAATACAACATAAGAACCCAGTCATGTCTATTTTAAAGCCCCTTCTATGTTTTTAAAAGCACCTTATCACCCTCTTTAAACTCGTCTTTTTGTTACAGCATATCTTTGTCGAAGTCAATTTTTTGTTTATTCTCGGCCGTACTAACGTTATCAAGAACACCTTTTATTACTTGATTTTGAAATTTGTTCATATTTTTTTTCAGTTTCATCACTGGGAATTTTTACATATTTTGTCATAGCATTGGCTGTTTCTCAAAAACATTTTTCACAGGATTAGGTCAAAACATAAGGAGAGTGTTTGGTCGATGATTGTCTAGAAATATTATAAACGAAAATACATTGTGGCAAAACACGTTACCATGTTATTTCATTGTCTTTTATAGTTTTGTTTACAATGATTTCCATGATCACACTTCCCATTTGACTGTGGATGAAAAGGAGAGATTAGATTGGGTCCATATTAATCTTTGATGCATTTTGATAAAAAGGATTAAATTCGCCGCTAATTCAAGTGTGACACCTTGACGACAAAATTAATTCAAACAATTTCTCAGCAACTTCAATACCAAACTTTCATTTCAGTAAGAAATGTTTCTAGATCATTGGAAAAATAGTCAAATTATAGTCAGTACATATCTATAGCAATTTGCGGACATTGATTGACCTTCATTATTGTTGAAAAGAGCAATCAAATCTACACCGATCTTTTTCCATGTACTCATAGAAATTTGCACTGCTCAAAGTTCTGCATGCATTGTTTTTGTGTTTTGTTTTTGTTCGCTTTCTGACACTACTCTTACCTTTTAATATATTCCTAAATGTCTTTGGTCATACCTTTCAGTTATTTTATAAAATGTCTTCTCCTTGCCAACATGGCATAATTTCAGAAAAGAATTTCTTTTATCAGTTGTCATGAGGTGTTTACCTTTTTCATTCTTCTGTTTTTTCTGTAATACAGCTCCTTCTCTTACATTTCAAATGTAGTGGTTCTTTTTCTTGTTTTCATTATCATGTGAGTTTGAAAATGTATCCTGAAACTCATAATAATTATAAATGTTGTGAATAGTTTTTCATGCATTTTGGCAAAAATGTAAACACACATTCTTTGTATTAAAAACTATAATGGTATAGAACCTGACGTCATCATATTATAGTATTGAATGCCATAATATATATATACATATATATATATTGGATTGTACACAATGTTTGACATATTATAGGGCCATAATGTTATAGAAACAAGATGTTTTTGTGAAACACTACACATGCCCCCAGATTCTACATCAAATAGACCTATACACTTGCCGTGTATAATAAGTATATTTTCGATAGTTAAAAAGTTGACTGACCGGAGAATGATAGGCGGATGGTGCGTGCAGGTATGTGTTCGATTCCAGCTCACCACTTGTTGGATTTTCCAATGCCAATAGCTTTAAAAAGATGTAATTCAATCACTGTTGGCATTCCCCAATTTTCATTTCTTACATTTTTACCTTTGAACCTCACACTATCATACAAATATACTTATATATATAATATATACTTATAGAGCTGCTTGCATTTGCAACACTATTTTTTGTATTGATTGTTACTTCTTTGTGGTTGATCTTATATAATATATGGAATCTAGCTTCTTTCTTTCTTTGATCCAATGGTTTTCAAGTCAGAGTATTTAGCATGTTGTCTACACTGGGTCTGTTCTTATGTTTATTACAAACATATCTGGCTTCTCTACGCTGAACCATATCTAATGTGTGTATATCCTCCTGCGTGTAGGTCCCATACTGTAGATGCGTATTCTACTATTGGTCTTACTAGCGAGTTATACGCATTTTGTTTTGTTAATGATGAACCAATGTTTAAGTTTCTTCGCAGAAATCCTTATGTTTTATTTGTTTTTGCAACATATGTTGTAAATGTGAGAAGTTCAGCAAAGATTTGATGTAATGAGACAGCCTAGATATTTTATGATTTTAGAGCGTAACTTTGTAGTTTGTAACCAAATTTTTGGGGTTAAGCTTTTTGCTGATGGTTAAGATGTTACATTGATCTTCCATTTTTCTCATACCCCAAATTTATTCAGATCTAATTGTACGTTTTTTGTATTGGCAACTAATGTTATCGGCAGATAGGCTATGGTATCATCTACACATAGTCTCACTGTTGAGAAATGGAATGGTGTAGGGCTCAAGACAGAGCCTTATGGTACTCCAGAGTCGACATTGATATAGCTGGACTTCTCTCCTCCCAACCACTAAAGCTTGGGATCTATCTGACAAGAAATTTCTCATCCATACGTTGGTTTCCCACAATTTCCATGATGGTCTAGTTTATGGACGAGAAGGCTGCGGATCACTGTATCGAATGATTTCGAGAAGTCCATAAGGAGTACATCAGTTTGTTTACCTGCTGACATTTTAATATTTTTGGCCAGATGTTATCTGGTCCTGCTGCTTTGTTGAAATTTAGTATCTGTAGCAGTTTTTAGTACTCCTGCACATGTTATGTTTATTTCTAGTGCAGTTGGTTAGTTTCCTTCCATTTGAGGTTTAATTCGAAATCCCTGTATTGTATGATATATTCTTTCAGAAAAAGCTTATTGAAATTGCTTCCTAGTATTTAATACGTTAGTTTGTTCTGTAGGTTATGAGTGGAGAAGTCCATTGTGTTACATTGGTGTTATACCTTTATTATATATGCGTTTGTGTTTGATGTAAGTCCAGAAACGCTTCATTCCATTGTATTGATTGTCATTTTCTTGTGGTGTTACAATTTCACCGACATACTTCCAGTAGGTCCTTCTGAGTCATCTTTGGACAACTCTTTTGCCAAATTTAGATTTCTCTGAAATTTGATTATCCATCGCCTTTTCTTTACGTCTACACAACTTGTCCCTTTTTCTTTATGTCGGGTGTTATCCATAGCGGACTCTCTCTTCTTTTGGTCGTTTTTATGTGGAATATGAATTTTAAAAAAAAGTAACTCCAGTTGGTTTATGAAGTACTCCCACATAACAGTGGCTCCAACATTTTGTTCCTCAAGATGTCTTACTTTTTCTAAGCATGATACCATCTTTTTTATATAATGGTGGTTTTTGTTATCCCTTGTTATATTTCCTGAATATAAATGCATTGGAAATGAAATAAAAATCAACAATTTGTCTGTTTTATTTTTTCAAACCAAAATCGATCTGTTGACCAGTCAACAGTTTTCAGTCTGTTGAACGAAGCCGAACTGTTGACCGCTTGCCTTATTATGATTGGTTAAAACATCACGCCAATGTCACATGATCATCTGTCGTCTGCACTACCAAATTGGCGACGGGAATGGTATTCAGATGAAATGGAGCGTATAAATCAAACTGAGAGTTTGCAATTCCATAAATGTAATACAGATTTACCAATAAAACATATTTCAACGACAAAAACTATGTAACTATGTCTATTTTGGTCAAGACGATATTATGGCCCCAAATGCTGAAATGTTGTGTTCATTTGTCTCAATAATCAATGAAGGGATATGTAGTAAATGTACATGAGACAAATTCTCCACAAATACATGGTAAAAACAAGCAATTGAACATTTTTATTGTTGTTCTACATCTTATGTTAAACAGACCTGAAATAGAAAGTTAACCTAAACAGGTGAGATGTTGTTACATCAATACAACATATACCAAAAGAAATAAAATGTCCATGTGTAGCCAACTGAGCCAGGCATGTATAATTATTGCCTTAAAGAAAGTACAGAAAACAACAAAGGAAGCTTTATTATGGACAAAAATATTATATAATCAAAGTACAGAGTACTGTTATTCGGCTTTCCCTGTTTAGTAGAAAAAAAGAACGTAGTTATACACTTTCGTCGATTTAAATAAAATGTATTTCAAAGAAAATACAAAACAACAATGAAAATACAAAGAGAGAGTGGATAGAGTGAGAGAGATGGGAATTATTTTGATGAAAAATTGTGCATAAACATTGCGTTTTGAACTGAATTATTTTGGTATGATCATCGCGCCTGGGAGTCCATAAAAATTTTCCACCAAACACCGTCCAATATATTCAAATTACGTTCTTAATAACAGTCCGGTCTGGTTAAAAACGTCAGTTCATACATGTAAAGCACAATTTTAACCATTTTAAAAAATTTAAAAAAATTGAATTTAAAAAATTGTTAAACATGTAACATACTTATCACAGACACAAATTTCAAAAGTAATTTAACAAACAAAACTTACTGTACATGAACATACGATGATCTGAATTGCTCCTCAAAGAATCTCATTTACGGCTCAGAGTGCTCTCTTTGTGGATTGATATATGTAGGGGAAACAAAAGATAGGTTGAACAAACGTACGTGCGGACATAGATACGAGGTCAAGGACAATAACACCCGACATGTTTACGCACATTTCAACCAACCTGACCACTCCATAGTAAACATGAAAGTCCAGATTATCGAGAAAATATATCATAAAACAAATTACCCCTACACTCAGTACACCTTACCGTCTACAAAGAGAGGAATACTGGATCAGGGAATTGGGGACCGCAATACCCTACGGTTGTAATGACAATATAAAAAGTGTAAGCAACCTGTCAAGTCCAGGATGCAGTTCGGTGAATGTGATGAATATATTGAATGGAAGCCAACGCAGACCACGTAGTCATGGACATAGGCACTATACTGCCCCAAGTTCATGACCATTCCTCTAGGTATTCATCACATTCGTACCAAACTGTATTCCTTGCCACTTTCAAAACTTCATTCCTTCTACAAAACATGTTTAGCATCATCCGTTACTGATAGCCATTTCATAGAATACAAATTAACAGCGATTGTTTTGGATATATCCAACCACCGACTGTTCAAGCCTGTCACCACATCCGCCAACAAACCTGATAACCGGACATTTATCCAATAAAGGCTGTGACGCTATAAATCTTGCTAACATTCTACATAGCAAAACAGTGACATCAAACATTCCTCCTTATTTTAATGATCAATCAGTTCCACTTATATCATATTCCTAAACTAAACCAATGGCAACTTCCATTTTCAATTACAAACGGGTATTGCGTGACTTCCAAATTGATGACTTTAAAGCCAAACCACCTGATTGTGCTTTCTCCTCTTTCCCATTCAATTATAGTCCGGCTGGACATATTATATTTGGTGACCTAGATATCGTAGAAAACCTCAAACTGCGAGAAATCTTCTCGAAAGGTCCCAAATTTCGTGAGCCTCAGCCAATAACTGGAAGTACAACTTCAAGCTTTTGATGGATGCAGTTGAAGACTATGCTAGGAAGTGGGAAGAGAAAGAGGATGTTGAGACATTGTCCGACTGGATCAGGTCAATAAAGACATTAATTGTAAATCGCATCCGGCGCCTAAAAACAGCTATGAAATCCAGAAATCCCAGTATATTTGAAAATCCCCTTGAAGTAAAAACTCTGTCCAACATCAATGAAAATTACGTCATTGTCCCTGCAGACAAAGCTTCTAACAACATACTGTTTGTGTGTAAGAAACACTGGTCTGCCTTGTGAAGGAGATGGGCATCGACAGTTCATCTGGAAATCCTATTTATACCCCTACTACAATATCGAGGGGTGAGATTGTAAAAAAATCACACTTCAGTATTAGCATCATTTGGCATTAAAGCCAATGATGAAAACAATCAACTCCCTTACATCTACTGGGAACCTAAACTTCATAAGAATCCATACAAACAGAAATTCATTTCCGGGTCTTCCAGATGCACCACTGAACCTCTTTCACAGCTCCTCACTACTCTGTTGACCGCAGTCAGATATGGCCTGAAAATACTGTAATAAAGCTTACTCCACAAGCGGTGTGAATCAAATGTGGATTCTTAAAAATTCAAAAGATCTCCTTGAACAGCTATCCTCAACCAGTCTTACCCACTGCCATAGCATTCAAACTTTTGACTTTTCTACACTTTATACAACCCTGCCACACAATAAACTGAAAACAGTAATTGCAGATTTAATGCATCAATGTTTCTGCACAAAACAAAAGGAGAACGCAGATACACCTATTTAGTTATAGGGAAAGACAAGACATATTTTGTTAAGAACCACACTGATTCAAACAAGAAGTACACTGAGACTGACGTAATCAAAATTTTAGAATTTTTGATCGACAATGTTTTTGTCGAATTTGTAGGTCGTGTTTTCCAACAGACAATAGGGATTCCTATGGGAACAAACTGTGCGCCGCTTTTAACTGACCTTTTCCTTTACTCGTACGAGGCCAAGTTTTTACAAGGGCTTATTCAAAGAAAGCAAAAACATTTAGCCCAGTCATTTAATTTCAGCTTCCGCTACATAGACGATGTACTTTCTCTTAATAATCCTAAATTCAAGGAGTATTTACACCAGATCTATCAAAATGGGCTTGAAATTAAAGAAACGACTGAAACACCAACTTCAGCTTCGTACCTAGATCTTTTATTGTATATTGACGAAGGTGGACGTTTGAAATCTAGGCTAAATGACAAGCGTGATGATTTTAATTTCCCAATTGTGAACTTTCCCTTTCTTAGCAGCAATATACCTACCTCTCCAGCCTATGGAGTGTACATTTCACAGTTGATTCGTTACTGTCGAGCGTGTAGTTTGTAANGTGATTTTTTGAACAGAGCAAAAACACTGTCCCAAAAGCTGCTTAGTCAGGGATTTGTTCAACCTATGTTAATTTCATCCCCAAGAAATTCTATGGCCGTCACCATAACATCATTGAAAGATATGACGTGTCAGTATCCCAAATGAAAGTGGACATTTTCAGCTAGATTCACGTCTTCCCGGATTTGACTACCGACTTTTACATTTTCCCAGATTGAATCACTCAGAGTGTGACGGGTGCTGTTAACAGAGCAGGACATGCTTACCCTTCGGGAGCACCTGATGTCACTCTCAGTTTCACTGGAGTTCACACTGTGAGTGCCTTTGTTTTGAATGTTGTAATTTCTGTTCCTGTACTTTGTATCTGTCTAACGTCATTGTTTTTGTGTCTAACGTCATTGTTTTCTGTGTTTTCGTTTTGGCCGTGTCTGTGGACTTCGAATTTTGTCAATTTCATTCCTTTGTTCCTTCGGTATTCTACTGCCGTTGTTTTAAATATTTCTAATACATTTTGGTTTGAAATCGAAAGTATCGCTGATAACGACGACAGGAAAATTTAACATACGGTTTTTTTTAAATAGATTAACAAATATCCCTATAAGAAACAGCCAGTTACTATGCAGTATTTATACGATTTTCAAGTATTTTGAAACTACATAATTGTTACGTCGTGAAAATCCTTCACATCTGGCAAATGGTATAGGAGTTTCCGCCGTGACGTCACAAGCTTGAAAAATTACCTTTGGTTGNCAAGAAATCGTAGTCACTGATTAGGGTCATAAAAATGTCATTTTCAATTAACTGGTGAGAATTTTTTATTTAAGATAATTGGATAATTCTTTTTTATCTCGATTATGGAATGTTTACACTTTTACAGGATGTAAAACTTTTCAGTTTTTTATTCTTTGATATATATAGAATTAGCGTATTTTGTAAACCATATAATTTTTCGAAACTTTCACATTTTTGAAATTCACATGAAAAAATATTTGTCTATTTTTATTTAAAAGTACATCGGTAGAAAAAATATGAATATCTCAAAGTTTAACATGCATTTTACAGATCCAAAATCGTGCATATAATAAAAAAGTTATCAAAGATTAAAAATTCTAACCCAATGCTATGCAGTGATAATTCTTCGGCTTTGCCAACCGAAAATGCTAATTTGCATATGTAAATTAGATTTTGTGACGTCACTTATTGGATCCGCGGAAACTCCTATAGTTTCTCCAATTAAGTGGACGGAATTAGTTGTATGAATATTTATTTTCACTGACACCAAGATTAAATTATTTATTTACAAAAAACTCTAAATCCCTCTTGAAAATAAATAGTCGTCCCCTAAACACATGGACACTGTTTCACAGTACACATTTTTGGATAACATAAGTTGTGTGGTTCGATATTATGAAACGAAAGTTGTACAGGAGCTGTTGTCATGATATGTTACATAACCAAGTTTTATGTCCTGTTTACATCATTGATCCTTCCGCAAAAATATATTCATTATATATTCCCATGTTCTTTTCATTCTCGTTTTTCATGATTATCTCGTGAATGCGTCATGCTCGTAAGTGCGATTATAATGTCACATTAGGAAAGATAACTGCAAGTAAATGAACAATTTTGACGCAAAAAAAATAATAATAATGTGAAGCCATATTCGTACTCGGGATAATTTCAAAAACCTCATAATATTTATCATTGATTTGGCCATGACTTCAAAGAGACCAAATATTATAGAACAAATATACGTTCAATCTGTACTGTTTATCGCGCGATTCGTGGAAGGATTTTTAATGTCCAAAAAAGTACTGGTAACGCCATTTGACTGAATTTTTTACGGTGTCGTATGAAATTTTAAAGTTTTTGAAAGCTGCAAATTCTGGTTTCGGTTTTTGTCAAGTATCAGCAGATTTCACATGGGGTAATGAGACTTTAAAATATGTGACAAACGATGAAAATTTTATTTTTTCTATACTTAGTATAATTTAACGTTAATATAGGATTATAAGTATCGAATATTTATGGAACTAAAGAAATTCAGATGAAACAAATTTGGACTGTTTTGTAACTATGACAGAGACAAAACAAACTAGATTTTAGATTGCAAGCAATAGCTGTTGTTGCCCAGACAACCAACTTGATGTCTCCATGTTATTGTCAGACTCCATATCTACCCTGAAATATTTTTTTTTATTTAAATCGGACTAAGTTGAAGTTTTTACGTAATTTGGCAGCCACCTTGAAATGGCGACAAGTTTTGATTTTTATGGGCATACATTCCTTCCTCTCATCTTACTGGTAATTGTACAAAATATGAACAATTCCTGCGATGCACTTACTGAAATATTGAATCTCTGTGTTAGCGTAAAATGACGGCAATCGTGGAAATTGCGGCTATTTTAAAAATTTCAAACGCAAAACATTAAATCAGAGGGTGGTCTATCTGTGAGCAGATTGAAATCATTTCATTCAGTCATTTAAAAGTAATCGCTCGGACACTATTTCTTTCTCACATTATAATCTCAAAATAATTTAAAAAACATGCAAAATACTGCCAAGTAAGGGGTCAACCATTTGATTTTTCGGGGGAGGGGGGTGCTTGGCGATTTTGGTAAATATATAACATGAACTGTCGCCGTAGGACAACCACTTATACCCAACTCAATGAACTCTGAATCAATAGGCAATAAGCAAAAAGATAAGTGCTTTAAGTGTTGGTGGATACATGAACAAATAAAAGGGATATGGAGTAAATGTACATGGGGGCAAAATCCCTATGAAAACATGGCAAGACTAAGCAAATGAAACAACACTTTCATTGTTGTTCTTCATCTTGAGGTCACCATGAGGCCTTCAACAAAGAGCAAATACTTCTGCCTGTACATGTATGGATTCAATGATATAACCCTACAAAAGTTCAAAATGTAGCTACCAACATATTTTAAGATGCATTCCATAATTGGGAATGACCATTGATAGTAGAGAGGCGGATATTTAAAAAGTCGCTTATTTAAAATTACCACGAAGTCCCATGGATTTTTATTGCTTGATATTATTTATCAATATCTCAACTGTCAGAAAATTCCTGTCGTCGAGTTGACATGAAAAGTGACGACTTTTGACGTTACCCTGCTCTTCAAAATACACACGGGACTGCTTTGAATAAAATTTTATTGAATCTTGAAATTCAATTCCACAGAAACAAAAAGCATGCAATAGTCTACTTAATTATGAATCAATACACCACCATAAGTTCAAACATAGCCCAGGACGACCGTTTACAAACTTTCTAAAATTATGCATTAAAATTGATGTTTTTAAGCATCTACCTTTTAAACTTTTACATATTTGTTAATTATGTCTCATAATTGATTTGATAGTTGTTTCACTTAACTATTGGCGTATTTGTTTCCAGAATACTTCATTTCCCCACGTCAAATTTTTGGTCTAAAGTGGGTTTTTTTGTTGCAAATATTTTCATCCCGTATTTAAAGTGTTGTACCAATTTGGTAATAGTTTTATAATTTACCCTTTACCAGACAGTCTGTTTTTTTTAATGATATTTCAACAATATTTCTATTTGTTTGATTTATATTGGACATTTTTACCATTCTTAAAAATACGTGATACATGTTAATGCTGTTCTAATTTGCTCACCTTTGAAAAGGGGGTAATTCACTAAAGGTTGTTTGTGTATTGGATGCGTTCGTATAGTTAACATATGAAAATGCGGAAATATACTTGTTGTGTCAAGTCGGGGTCCAGCTCTGCTATGCTAAACAAACTTTAAACGGCAAAACGTTCTAAAGATGAAAACAGGTACACCTTACAAAATATGAGTCCTCACTTTAATTGGTTACTCAAGAAAACTTTAAATTTTCTGAAATCATAAAACATCCAAAAGGCTTATATTTCATTATAATGGCTAAATACTGCGGTATAAGTTTTTGAGTGGAAAACTGTTGACAGAAGAAAATCCAATAAGATATACCATTTCGTCCAGTTGTGGTTTTGTGCGCATCTTCAAAGGTGAGAGCCGTTGTAAATTCTGTGTATATGCTTTTATCGTCGTTTTCTGTTTTAAAAAAGTACTTCCTCATTAAAATGGCTTATTTAGAACGTTTGGTTACAATTTTGGAGAAAGCATATCATATATAAAAATTCTAGTTTTGTTTACGACATTGTAGTGAGTGGAATATAACGACTGGATTATCCGGGTTAACATCTAACAGGACTTACGATGGACGTTTCTTACAACTAATCATATAAACGCTGCACACCAAGTTTGAAATCGAGTACTCATAAAACTGAGAAAAATGCGATGAAAAATTCATTTTTTACAACAAACTAAGTCAAACAGTACACACCTGAAAGGACTAAAAATAACAGGTTCCGTATAACCAATCATAAAGAGACTGCACATCAATTTTGAAATCAATCCCTCTAGTAGAAGCCGAGAAAAATGCGGAGGAAAAAAATTATGTTTAACTACATTTTCTAACCAAGCCCAAATTTTGTCAAACAGGAAGTACACGTCTGAAAGGACAGAAAAAAGGAAGCTCCTTTCAACTAACAAAGTAGAGGCTACACATCAATTTTGATATCAATCCCTCCTGTAGAGGCTGAGAAAAATGCGACGAAAAAAAATACGTTTCATTACATTTCGTAACTATAGGTTCACATTTCGTCAAACAGGAAGTACACGTCTGACAGGACCAAAAAAGGATGTGCCTTTCAACTAACCATATAAAGTCTGCACATCAATTTTGTAATCAATCCCTCCTGTAGAGGCTGAGAAAATGCGACGAAAAAAATTACGTTTCACTATATTTTGTAACTATAGGTCCGCATTTCTTCAAACAGGAAGTACACGTCTGACAGGACTAAAGGATGTTCCTTTCAACTAACCATATAAAGTCTGCACATCAATATTGTAATCAATCCCTCCTGTAGAGGCTGAGAAAAATGCGACGAAAAAAATTACATTTCACTACATTTCGTAACTATAGGTAAGCATTTCGCCAAACAGGAAGTATACGTCTGACAGGACTAAAAAGGATGTTACTTTCAACTAACCATATAAAGTCTGCACATCAATTTTGTAATCAATCCCTCCTGTAGAGGCTGAGAAAAATGCGACGAAAAAAATTACATTTCACTACATTTCGTAACTATAGGTAAGCATTTCGCCAAACAGGAAGTATACGTCTGACAGGAANTAACCATATAAAGTCTGCACATCAATTTTGTAATCAATCCCTCCTGTAGAGGCTGAGGAAAATGCGACGAAAAAATTTGTTTCACTTTATGTCTTCCAAACGTTTAGATTTTATCTGCGCTGAAGACATTAGTTGTCGAAATGTGCATATGCAGAAACTAAATTCACTGTAACTTCTGTATTAAGTTATTGTTACCACTCGGTCGATGCCACTGTTGCAGGACTGTTAGTCCCCGAGGGTATTCACCAGCCCCGTAGTCAGTATTTGGGTGCTGACCCGAAAACCGATTTTATTTGGAACCTTACAATATCTAAATTTTTGTAGTTGAAAACTAAGGAGTATCTCCCTCATGTAAAACTCTGACCTTACATGATTTTGGCTTTAAATTTAGATCATAATTGTTATTTGTTCTCTATTATGTTTTAAACATCTTTGAATTTATGGTCTTCAAAACGTTTAGATTTTATCTGCACTTTAGAGACATTAGTTGTCGTAATGCGCATATGTAGAAACTCAATTCACTGTATTTTCGGTATTAAGTTATTCGTAACTAGGTCCTCATTTCGTCAAAACAGGAAGTACACATCTGATAGGACTCGAAAAAGGACGTACCTTACAACTAATCATATAGAGGCTGCAAACCAATTTTGTTAGCAATCCCTCATGTAGAAGTAGAGAAAAATGCGAGTTGGGTTATGTAAATGTTGGTTAACCTTGGACAATAAATATTTTAACACATGACATTATCAGCGTTTCCCTGAAAAATAAATTCATCGCATCATATCATAGCGTTGTCTACATGTCATATTTTAAATTCATTATAGAGAATATAGATGCAAATAAATTTCAGTCAGAAAATATTTCAAGGGAAGATAAATTGTATTAAATATAGTTTTCTATACTTCGTTGAGAAAACGGACACAGTCCCGGAGTCGCGTAAATTTTGATATTTATTTGGTGTGGACTTTGTTATTACAAACTATGGTAAAGAGCAGGATGTACAATGATGGATGCAAAATATGTGTATTGCATAGCTATTTGGTTGGCTAATCTATCAACAATTGACAATATCAAAAAGAATGTGTATAACTTGTGTATTAAGGAGTGATTTCATCGGCCGGGTTATTTATGATATTATTACTAAAATTATAGAGCACATAGACTGATCCTCTCTTCGGAATAAGAGAGTTTAATGGGGCAACGGCAGTAGAATACCGAAGAAACAAAGGAGTGAAATTTACAAAAATCGAAATCCAAAGGCATGGCCAAAACGAGAACACAGAAAACAATGACCCCAGACACAAACAACGACGCTAGAGAGACACAAAGCACAGAAACAGAATTCACAACATTCAAAAAACAGCACTCACAGTGTAAACTCCAGTGAAACTGAGAGTGACATCAGGTGCTCCGGAAGGGTAAGCATGTCCTGCTCTGTTAACAGAACTCGTCACACTGTGAGTGGGTCAATCCAGGAAAATATCAAAGTCGGTAGTCAAATCCGGGAAGACGTGAATCTATCTGAAAATGTCCACTTTCATTTGGTATACTGACACGTCATATCTTTCGATGATGTTATGTTGACGGCCATAGAATTTCTTGAGGGATGAAATTTACATAGGTTGAACAAATCCCTGACTAAGCAGCTTTTGGGACAGTGTTTTTGCTCTGTTCAAAAAATCACATTACAAACTACACGCTCGACAGTAACGAATCAACTGTGAAATGTACACTCCATAGGCTGGAGAGGTAGGTATATTGCTGCTAAGAAAGGGAAAGTTCACAGTTGGGAAATTAAAATCATCACGCTTATCATACAGCTTAGATTTCAAACGTCTATCTTCGTCAATATACAAAAGCAGATCTAGGTACGAAGCCGAAGTAGATGTTTCAGTTGTTTCTTTAATTTCAAACTCATTGGGATAGATCTGATGTAAATACTCCTTAAATTTAGGATTATTAAGAGAAAGCACATCGTCTATATAGCGGAAGCTGAAAATAATGGACTGGGCTAAATATTTTTGTTTTCTTTGAATAAGCCCTTGTAAAAACTTGGCCTCGTACGAGTAAATGAAAAGGTCAGCTAAAAGCGGCGCACAGTAAGTTCCCATAGGAATCCCTTTTGTCTGTTGGAAAACACGACCTCCGAATTCGACAAAAATATTGTCGATCAAAAATTTTAACATTTTGATTACGTCAGTCTCGGTGTACTTGTTTGAATCAATGTGGTTCTTAACAAAATACTTCTTGTCTTTCCCTATAACTAAATAGGTGTATCTGCGTTCTCCATTTTAGTGCAGAAACATTGGTGTATTAAATCTGCAATTACTGTTTTAAGTTTATTGTGTGGCAGGGTTGTATAATGAGTAGAGAAGTCAAAGGTTGAATGCTATGGCAATGGGTAAGACTGGTTGAGGATAGCTGTTCAAGAAGATCTTTTGAATTTTTAAGAATCCACATTTGATTCACACCGCTTGTGGAGTAAGCTTTATTACAGTAATTTTTCAGGCCATCTCTGACTGCGGTCAACAAAGTTTTGAGGAGCTGTGAAAGAGGTTCAGTGGTGCATCTGGAAGACCCGGCAATGAATCTCTGTTTGTATGGATTCTTATGAAGTTTAGGTACCCAGTAGATGTAACGGAGTTGATTGTTTTCATCATTGGCTTTAATGCCAAATGATGCTAAAACTGAAGTGTGGTTTTTTACAATCTCATCCCTCGATATTGTAGTAGGGGTGTAAGTAGGGTTTCCAGATGAACTGTCGATGCCCATCTCCTTCACAAGGCAGTCGAGACTGTATTTCTTACAAACAAACAGTATGTTTTTAGAAGCTTGTCTCTAGGGACAATGACGTAATTTTCATGGAGTTCTTACTACAAGGGAATCCTCAAATATACTGGGATTTCTGGATTTCATTGCTGTTTTTAAGCGCCGGATGCGATTTACAATTAATGACTTTATGGACCTGATCCAGTCGGACAATGTCTCAACGTCCTCTATCTTTTTCTTTGCCCACTTCCTAGCATAGTCTTCAACTGCATCCATCAAAACCTTGAAATTGTACTTCCAGTTGATGTGCTGGGGCTCATGGAATTTGGGACCTTTTGAGAAGATATCTCGTAGTTTGAGGTTGTCTACGATATCTAGGTCACCAGTTATAACGTGTCAAGCCGGACTTTAATTGAACGGGGAAGAGAAGGAGCAAGTACAATCAGGTGGTTTGGCTTTAAAGTCATTAATTTTGAAGTCACGCAATAAACGTTTGTAATTGAAAATGGAAGTTGCAATTGCTTTAGTATAGGAATATGAGATCAGTGGAACTGATTGATCATTAAAATAAGGAGGAATATTTGATGTGACTGTTTTGCTGTGTAGAATTTTAGCAAGATTTATAGCGTCCAAGCCCTTATTGGCGAATTGAATTTTGATAAATGTTCGGTTATCAGGTTTGTTGGTGGATATGGTGACAGGCTTGAACAGGGGTTCAAGAATAAAATGGGAAGGCTGAAAGTTATTTTTGCAAATTTCGTCATTTTAACTCGAAAGCCATGAAATGGCTAGAGAGTTGTTAAAATGACAAGAAAAAATCACGCGAGGCTTCAAGCCAATTAACAGCTCTAAAAGATGATCTTCGATAAAATATACTGCGCAAGTTTCTTTCAAACTCGTATACATTGTGTATTTAAGTTATACATGTATTTCTTCATTTTCTTGAGTTGAATCGATTGAATACGGTGTTGTAATATTAACTTGAAAACAATCAAATTGCTCGTTTTTTTATATTGTGTCTCGGATCAACGCGCTTGCCGCGCAGTAATTTGTCAAAGATAAAAATAACATTTGTTTACCTGTGATATGTGTATTACATATTTATAGCAATGAAATCGACATGCATTATTTTCACGTTTCACGGAATTACTTGATCCATGCAGACGTATGCAGCTGTTCTTTGGATGACTACGCGAAGTTTTGCCACGTGTAGATTTGCAGGGCTTTCGAGTTTCAGCTCCATCGGAGCTTTGATTTTTATGAATTTAGCACGAAAATTAAAAATCTATTCTGAATAAGAGGGGTCCAAGCCGACACCTCTCACACTTTCTTTATCCACCAACATAGACTCAATATTTCAAGAAGTAAAATTTATATACTCGTTAGTCTCATTTGTTTAATATTGGAGTTTTATTGAAAACAACGTATCTGTGTGTGCATCATTGTGTTGATTGAGATAGCCATTTCGGTAAATCATGCCTCATCTGCATTGTATTACAATTTCATCAGGTATTTACTTGTTAGTATATTTATCAAAATAGCCATTTATTGTCTGTATTTTATTTGGAATTTTAAAGTACATTTGTATGTACATGTCGCGGTACATGTATTAAAATTTGTAGATAGCAATACAATCGACAACACTGATCTTCAGGCTGTGGACATAGTAAAATTGAGGTAGTTATAGCACAGTTGTGCACTGCATTACAGCTGAGAACAAAAGAAAATCCCATTGCCATGTGTTAAAATTTAATATCGGTGTAATGTCTTTGTACAATTGAAAATAAATACTCTAATTCTACTTGTCATGAAAGTTAATAAATTAAATGTTTTGAATATAATTTTTTGTGGGGCTGAAAAAAAATAAATATCCTGATGTGACATTTGGTGAAAATAAAAGATGTAAGAGATGGGCATGAAAATGAATAATTTTTCGAGGCAAAAACGTCCACCCCTAATTAGCTGTTTCTCATGTACATAGGTATTTTTTTTTGTTTTGCTAATACAATACAGTTCTCATAAATTCGGTCTGATTTCACATCATGTTGAATCCTTCCTATCTAACTTTTTATATGAAACAAAATGTCGAGAAATGTTGAAATGGTTAAGGTTAACAAATATGAACTGGTAATGTTCAAACTTCAGCAATTATTAATTTTACATGTCATTTTGTAAACATAGTTTAGTTTAGATATCACCAGTTAACCAGATCAGTCACAAATCTAGAAGGATGTACTCTAAGTAAATATTTTGGTGGATATTTTCTATGCATTCTCAGGGTGGAATACTATTGAAAAGTTTTATCTGGACATATCAAAATAATTTACTTCAAATCATACTCTAGTATAAGTAAATGCATGTGTATAGTTTATTATCAAAATTATTCTCTCCTCTTTCATATTAAGTATCAGGATCAACTCGATGAAAGAGCATTGTTTCAATTAAGTTGAGTGTATATGAACTGTCGCTCGATATTGGTAATGAAAACATGAATGTCCGCTTGCAAAGCAAAATAGATAAATATATAAATATCATTCCCTGCATTTTAGAAATTGAGTCATTCAGAATCAGTCGTTCACAATATCAGAACTGTTTTCTTCTTCCTCAAAATCTGATATTTTGACAACATCTGAAGTGTCTTCATTTTTAGGTGCCAACATTGCCAACACGTGATCACGAGTCAGTTTGAAAGCTTTATGACAATCTCTGCATGATGGACAGTAAAATTCTCTACATGATTTACAGAATACTACTGCCTGGTTTGCAATTCCATTTACCTGACAGGAATTGCATGATTTGTCTCCAGTAAGATCCACCTGTAAATAATAGACCATATAAGTTTTCCTGAAAGATTTTCAGACAATAGTGATATTTTACGAAAGGATATTGAGTAAATGAACACGAGACCATAACACATATGTTAACTTCAACTGCATTAATTTTAATGAGCTGTATGGCCATTTCGGAAATTTATTCCTCATCAGCAGCACTAGAACCCAAACAAAGGAAATCCATTATTTCAAAAAGTTTTAAAGTGCATAAAACCAAACGAAATCCGAATAATCAGTAATATCAAATATAGCTAAGGACAAAACTACGATGGAGGGAGTTAATCCTTCGATTTTAGAATTTACATAAATTTAGATGATAGTAATTGAACAAAGAGTACACATGAGATATTATCTCATGTACAAATACACAATATCGAAGAAAAATAAAGAGCATACATCTCTACCACGGGGAATTGTTTTACCAACTCCACACTGCAATTAATTGATTGATTGATTGAATATTGTTTAACGTCTACTCAGCAATATTTCAGCTATATCAAGACGAGAACAAGTTTGTTGAAAGACAAGTGCATATTTTTACAAAGAAATGCATTGCCTCGTTTTAGAAATGCATTTGCCTCGACGGGTGCTGTTAACAGAGCAGGACATGCTTACCCTTCCGGAGCACCTAATGTCACTCTCAGTTTCACTGGAGTTCACACAGGCAGTGCCTTTGTTTTGAATGTTGTGATTTCTGTTTATGTGCTTTGTGTCTGTCTAACGTCATTGTTTTGTGTCTGGCGCCATTGTTTTCTGTGTTCTCGTTTTGGCCATGTCTTTTGAATTCGATTTTTGTGGATTTCCCTCCTTTGTTCCTTTGGTATTCTGCTGCCGTTGTTTTAGACTTGATTAGTACTACAGGAATATCAGAAGATTTAAGTTCATGCTATTCTGGTTTGATTTATTGTTGCTATAAACTTTTGTCGGGAACAGGATTGCATTTCTTGGTCCAGGTAATGAGTAACATATTCTTGCTGAAGTACTTTCTCGTTTACCGCATAATGGTCGTGGCCACGAGATTGCTATGAGTATGGGCAAAGCTCGTTATTGAAGGCCTTGCGTTGTACAAGAATCTCGTGGTCACGACTTAGTATCTCATGGGAACGAGTTAGTATCTCGTAGCCGCGAGTTAGTATGTCGCGGGAACGAGTTATCTATCTCGTCGCCACGACTTAGTAAATAGTTGGAAGGAGATAATATCACATGGGAACGACATAGCTATCTTGTGGCAATACTATTAAAGTATGTCATAGAAACGAGTAAGTATCTCGTGGCCACTACATAGCTATCTCGTGGGCACGATATAGTATTTCGTGGCCACGAGATAGAAAAAAAAATACATGTCCCCTCAATGCTTCCATAAGATACAACTCATTCGTAAACCAGAAGCTGTAACATCATTAAAATATTTGACTTCTCCGCACTTCATACTACCATTCATCATTAGCAATGTTTTTCATTTTATCTGCACTGAAGAGACATAAGTTGTTGAAATGAGCACATGCAGAAACTAACTTCACGGTAACTTCGGTATTTTGTTGTTTAACAACTATCATCACGACTGAAAGATTTAATTCATAGATGTTTCTCCTGTTAAAGAACGGCGAACGCAGATATAAGTGCATTATTATAGGCAGAGAACAAGTATACTCTGTGAAATACGACTCAGAATTACAGAAAAAAAATATACCGAAGAAGACGTCATTAAAATGTAAGAGTTTCTGATCGACAATATATTTGTCCAGTTTGGAGGACTTGTTTTTCAACAGTCTATCGTAATTCCAATGGGAACAAACTGTGCACCTCTTTTAGCCGATGTATTTCTTCACTCATACGAGGCTGGATTCATCGAGAGGCTTCTTCAAAATAAGAATAAAATACTGGTCTAGTCCTTTAAATTCAGCTTCCGTTATATAGATGATACTTTATCACTACACAACCCTCGCTTTGGTGATTTTCCTTATCTAATCGAAATTAAGGATACTACAGATACTTCCACATCGGCTTCGTTCCTTGACGTTTATCTTGAATTGACAACAGAGGTACACTACAAATTAAGCTGTATGACAAATGTGATAATTTCACTTTTCAAATATTAAACTTCCCTTATCTTTGTAGCAACATTCCAAAAGCAGGGGCACATGGATGTTTACATCTCAAAACTCATTGGCTATTCAAGTGCTCGGTTGTCTACAAATAGGCTAATAAAGCAAGGGTATGTTACCCATAACTTGAAGTCAGCACTACAGAAGTTTTACGGTCGACATCACGATCTCGTGGACCGCTATGGGATATCTGTTTCCCAGATGACAACAGATTTTTCTCTTTGTCACTAAATGTAAAATGGATAGCAGGAAACATCTACAATGGCTGAAAATTACAATTGCGTGCCGCAATCACAAACTTCAGTTTGTTTTTCCTCTACCGGATTTAATTTCCTACTGGAGTTGACATGTTCAACACAGAGGGGTGTTAAATAAGAAGCAGGAGATGCTTACTCTACATGTGCACGTGATCTCACCGATGGGTTTTATTCAGCCCGGTGTTTTTTTCATTTTTGTATACGTGTGTGTCTTCATTTTCCATTTTTTTGCCGTGCTCATGTTATGTCTTTGTTTCTTTGTTTTTCCAATGTTGCCATTGTCTTTGGATTGTTCGTTTTTGACTGACAGTTCGGTTCTCACTTACTTTCACGGTGAGCACGCACACGTTAAAAACAAACTGAATGAAAAGAAATAAGTAAGACCGAACTTACTATAAATTTAGTTGTAATATATATTTGCATTTAGGGATAACGACTTCAATGCATGCTTCGGATGCTGCCTGTGACCTACATTTTACGCATCAGCAACTTGGTTAGGTAGAATGGTTGAAGTCCATTCTTTCTTACTGACATGTCCCAAATCAATCATATTTATATGTATAATGCATTTTGGGATAAAAGCTGTAATGAATTCTGTTGATGCTTTCTATTAGACTAATCTTACGCATGAATAAATCTGTTAGAGAATGATAATGGTCCATTCCTGTTTACTGACATACAGTACCAAGTCCGGCTGTCCCGAGTTCCTATCGTTGTGCACGTTTGCCTTTTATTTTGTATGTGTTTTTACTGTGTAGTTCCCTGGCAGATTGTGACATGTAATTATAATTTTCAGCCATTGTGGGTATTTCCTGTTATCCATTTTTTTTCCATGTACCACATGTGACAATGCTGCTCAGCAAAGCGAGCTTACATTCTTTTATATGCTTTATATATTCTCGATTGTGTTGTTTTCTTCATGTCTTACCATTTATTGTGAATGTTTTCGTGCTAATAAATATTATATAGGTCACTACAAATTGATTGCATGTTCTTGACTCACTGGTCCCCAAATATGAAGTTTGAGAAAAAAAACATTGGCGGTTTTCTTTTTCATCAAGATACTCGTTTCTCATCAAAGCAAATAATCAATTTAAAAATAAAAGTGGTGCCATCAGAAATGCATGATGGCCATCCCCGCACCTCCCTGTTTGACCCAGAAAACAGAGTTCCACTGACAAGCCCACATGTGTCAAAATTGACATCTTGGGCCTCTTGTTTGTACTAAGACCACTATCAAAATTCCAAAACCTTATTGCACATATGCAGACTATATGCAACAATTCTATTACAAAATTAAATCCATAAATTCAAAAATGTAGGAGGAGTTCCACTGACAAGCTCACATGTGCCAAAATCGACATCTTGGGGCCTCTTGTTCGCACCAAGACCAATATAAAAATTCCGAAAGCTTATTGCGCATCTGCAGACTATAAGCAACAATTCTATTACAAAATTAAATCCATCAATTCAAAAATGTAGGAGGAGTTCCACTGACAAGCTCACATGTGTCACAATCGACATCTTGGGCCTCTTGTTTGTACCAAGACCAATATCAAAAATCCGAAAGCTTATTTCGCATCTGCAGACTATATGCAACAATTCTATAACAAAATAAATCCATAAATCCAAAAATGAGGAAGGAGTTCCACTGACAAGGTCCATCTAACGGACAGACGGACGGACGAAACGAAAACAATATCCCCGCATTTTCCTCAGAAAAGTGCGGGGATAATTAAATCGCCCGCTCGGGAATTTCAGTTAATAATTTGAATTTTTAGATTATTCGCTAAAAAATATCAAAATTTTACATTTTTGAAATAAAAGACATTCCCCTGAAAAAATTTTGGCTTCGGGTATTTAATAAAATTTAATTTGTTCAGAAAAAGGTAAAAATAAAAATTTCGCTCGCTTTCAATTCTATTTTCTCAAAAATTCCAAAAGAACTAGGAGTTGGTTTGGAGTGGCCTCATTGTCCATTTTCTATTGTTTATACGGGTGCTCAGACAGGGTTAATAACTACTGTACATATAACTTTTTTTTATTTCTTTTACCAGGATACATTATGGAGCAGATTCATTATTATCCCCGCACTTTTCTGAAGAAAATGCGGGGATATTGTTTTGGTCCCGTCCGTCCGTCTGTCCGTTAGATGGACCTTGTCAGTGGAATTCCTTCCTCACTTCTGGATTTATGGATTTAATTTTATTATAGAATTGTTGCATATAGTCTGCAGATGCGCAATAAGTTTTCAATTTTTGATATTGGTCTTGGTACAAACAAGAGGCCCTAGGATATCGATTTTGACACATGTGAGCTTGTCAGTGGAACTCCTCCTACATTTTTGAATTGATGGATTTATTTAACTTTGTTATAGAATTGTTGCATATAGTCTGCAAATGTGCAATAAAATAAGCTTTCGGATTTTTGATAGTAGTCTTGGACAAACAAGAGGCCCAAGATGTCAATTTTGACACACGTGAGCTTGTCAGTGGAACTCTTGTTTTCTGAGTCAAACAGGGAAGTGCGGGAATGGCCATCATTTCTGATGGCACCACTTCTAGTTTTATAGTATATTTGTCTTGTATATTCCCACTTAATCCTCAATGTCACTTCTTTCTACTAAGTGTTGATTCGTTTACATTCTTGAGTGATAGCTAAGTAGTATCTACATTTCAGGGATATCTGTCATGAACATTTACATAGTGATGGTACTCTTTCATGTAATTGTATGTTGTATTATACATCTGTGTGATATTATGTGGTGTGCATTTCAATAATATCATATTATGCATCACTTTCTTTATGTATCACTAGTTTTACCATGCTGTAAAATATGCTCTTAATTATTGGCAGCATTAGTTTCCGTCTACATATACCAGTACCATTATACAACATCTAAACAACATAAATATATTACTTACAGACGGTATATGTACTTGTGCTGTACTGTGACTTTCTTCAGTTGCTGAAAAAAGTAGTAATATAAGAGACGCTTTTGAGAGTTTTGCACAAAAGGATAGTAAAAAAAATGAGTCATCTGGTGTATGATACTTTCTAGGTTTATTTTTTATCTAACACGAAGCAGTAGATAGTTATAAATAATCAGTTCTCCTTAGATAAATAAACGGAGTCAACCAGGGATCGATCAATGCCTATACTAATTTTCATCCTTTTAAACGACTGATATCAAGCAAGCTAAACACTTATGATACCAGCTTATATTTTATTACTGTTGATTATACGTTACAGCATTATTTAGCTAAAATATTGCATTTCATTTCGCATCTCGAGCTAATTATATTTGTTTTCTAACATCTCAACATTTAAGCTGGTATTTGGTATAAAGTCTCATTTAAGTATTTTATAAACTTTGTATGAATTTGTTTCGGCAATGAAGTTTTCACAAAACCATGATCCTTGGACTGGAATCTCGGCATATTTTTCCTGATGCTTCAATATTAACATATATGTGATATATCACAGTATTTTCATTAAAAATCAAGTAAAGTCTGTTTCACCTTGTTTAGATCATGTAGTAACTTTACTTTTGAATATTTATGAACAAAAGTTGGAACATATATGTAAAAATATCGTACACTTCTAAATACTTTCACATTTTTTCGAACGTCTACACATATTTTGGACTAAAAAAAACCCTTTTTAAAAAATGGACGATTTTTAGTGGGCAATTGTCACAAAGAATCAATCATTCTGATACAGGTAATATCAGGTTTAACTGTGTCACAACAAGCCTCACTTTGCACTTGTGGGCCATGTGCTTTGATAGTGGATTGATGCCTCTTCCAATGCAATCATACAGAAGTGTGATTAAAAGTGTACTATATAGGTTAAATTTTGTTCAAATCAATAGTTGGCATTTATAACAAATGAGTGATGAGTTTTGAAATCTTACAATTTTATAGCATGTTATGTGTTATAGTAAGTAAACTTGTTGTAAATGTAGATTCCAAATCACTAAATACAGTAGTTATTTAAACAGTATTTATCTTCGTTTGTTTAGGGCACCCTCGTGAACAAAATGCCTGGATTTCAATTGAAACATCAAATTCATTGATATACAATATTGCAACTTGCCATATATGGGTAGTTATTTGAATCATAATGCCTGTTCGCTTTCAAAATGGAATGATCCAACACTTATATTTTACCTGCACCACAAAACAAGGAAATTTCTCATTTATGCGGACATGAAGACCATTGAAATCGTTTTCGAGACAGTTTCTATAGTCATTCCTGATTTACAAACAAAATGTAAGTAAAATCTATGCACAAAAAGACGACATTGTAAAATGTCCATTATCTAAAGGAAGTGAAACAAAGTTTAAATAAATGTCAAATCATAGGGTGGCTTAGTATACCGATATTCGATGTTCATAATGAGAGAAATATGTATATTTAAAAAAGATAAAGGATCTGTGTGTAATTTTGTTTCTGTTATTTACAAGTGTCTAAGTGTGAAAATTGGGATCATTAATACTGAAAACAGGTTTAATTTCTGCCACAAGAAAAATATCCTGAAGTTAATATTGAAGAAACTCAGAAGAGCGAAAATCTTGCATGATATAGTTATTACAAGGATATTAATGTTGTGGACAACGGCAGCAGAGTTGGCAATTACAAAAATAAAAGTCCAGAAACATGGCGAAAACGACAACACTGAAATAACAAACAATGACACAAGGCAAACCACAATAACGCAGAAATACGAACACAACACTCATAGCTAATTATTAAGTACATCGTCTATGTAGCGGGAGCTGAAATAAAAGAACTAGGCTATATGTTCTTGTTTTTTTCACGTGTTAACATTTGTAAAAAGTTATCCTCATACGAGTAAAGAAAATGTCAGCTAAAAGTGCGGCACAGTTTGTTCCAACTGAAATCCCTATTGTCTGTTGAAAAACGCAGCCTCCAAAAATTCGAGAAATTTATTGTCGATAAAAAATTTTAACGTCTTGATCAATCTCAGTGTATTTCCAATGATGTCCCGGGAAGACTTAAAATGTTGTACGAATATGTTCAATATTCTCAATATTTTTCCATTGCATAAGAGAAGCTTGAAATCCTTCATCGTTGATAATTGTAATGAAATTGTTATACTACACTTGTGATTGATGAATGAAAGGATATGGAGTAAATGCACATGAGACAAAGTCTCTACAAATACATGGTAAAACAAGCAAAGGAACAACGTTTTTATTGTTGTTCTTCATCTTGAAGTCACCACTTCAATTGATATATGAATATCTTTGGACAATGTATACTAAGGCCACTACTTGGCCCTAAAATTAAAGTCAAATATGCAAATTAAAATTGGTGCTAAAACCCTTAAAAGTCATCAAATTCTGAAAGACAATTTAATGTTTTGTTTTTACATAATATAGCAGTAACCTACATACAAATTGGAGAATAATCAACAATTTGTAGAAATAATGGCTAATGATTGTCAAAATCTGGAATAAAGTCTGGCAAACACTGACTGCCCAAAAGTTTTCTTTTAATAATTCTTTACTTCTGTAAAATTCCATTCTGGTCAAAGCATGCGGCAACATTCATTTCGAATAAAAACTGTTTGAAAATACGACAAATCTTTTTTTTGTTTTAATTTGGAATTTAATACTATTATGAACTTTCGCAGAGGTGAATGCTCTTTTCTATTGACATGTTAACCAATATTCCTTGAGACCAGTGGTCGAGGTGAAGACCAATCTTCTCCGAGACCATCGCTCGAAATGAACATTCGGGTTTTCAGGTCAATAAAAACGCGTAATCACCAATTCAAAAGACAATGATTGTTTTATTATAAAGTTCAATACGGTATGACGTCATCAAGTGAACTTGGTATCTCTCCACCAACTGAATATGTTTATTTATTCATCCGCTATAATTTCGTTGCAATTATGGTGTCTAATCAAGACAACTTTATATATAATGTAATGTACCATATCTATTGCACCTACTAGCACAAACAATTATGTTAAACGTAAACCAATGTATAAAACATGTTTTGGACCCTCCTCAATAAAATTACAACAATTTCTCTTCAACAGGTGCCTTAACAAAGCATGTTCCAAGAAACTTTGCAATCTTACTAGCAAATTTTATTTAAAACAGTTGTTATTCATAAAAATTGGGCCAAAATACGTCCTAGATGTCCCCTTCCTTTGGTTACCATTAATAAATAATAAATAAGTTTTATTTAAAGTCCGCATGTAATATATAACACACAAACATAAGCTCTTAAGAGCTTTTAACCGACATGCATATATACATAAATAAAACACACGAGCACAAGATACAAAGCAACTAAAAAAGCACTGTCATGCAAGCAAATAAATAAAAGGCACTAAAATCATACAGCACACACAGAATAGAAATACACAAAATGATAAAATTTAATAGCAAATTAAAACATAAAAAAGCAAAGGAAAGAAAAACTTGATGTATGAAATTTAAATAGATAAAGGTATAATTTATTTAAGTAAAACTAAAAATTCAACAAAATTACAAACAAAACTTATTTACAAGCATTGCATTTACACTGGTTTCCATTCCAGGATTGTATGATATTTTTGAACTGATGAAAATTTGATTTTTCTAAAATTATCAGGTAATTTATTCCATCAGACAGCCGCTGCATATCTAAGAGTTCTTACCATAGGTAGTTGTTCTCACTGTAGGTATATCTAAAATATTTGAATATGTATTGTTTTTTAAAGTTACTAGATCATTTAAACATGGAGGAGACAAATTACATAAAATTTAAAACAGTGCGCATTCTCCTTACTTGTAATGATGTGTAAAAGATATTCATATGTGCTACTATAATTTTCATATATAAAACGTATAGCTCTTTCCTGTATTTTTTTGTAATTTTACAGTATTTGATTCAAAACAGAAACGCCATGCTAAAGGGCAAAAATTAAAATTTGACAATATAAAAGTATGAAATATAGTAAGTTTGTTTACTTTGGATAGAAAGCATCCAATACGCTGAAGTACACAGAATTGCAATTTTTGAGAGGCTTCACGAGAGATACTTTTAAAATGTTGATCAAAATTTCATTTATAATTATTTCTAATAATTCAACAACTAACAAAATACCGAAGTTACTGTGAACAGCATCATCACAAGAAACATTTACAGATTCAATATTAAAAACAGGTTGTTTAATAGCATGTGTCTTCTTACCAACAGCTATAGCCTGAAATTTGTCAGGGTTTGCTTGCATGCAATGAGAAACCTCGTTCGGTTATCTCCCTGTACCAAGTTAGTTTTGTATGGTTCAACGTGGAAATAATTTTAATTAGCATATCAATAGCCTCGTTGATATTTAAATATAAATTATCTCCACTTTAACTATAAATAACTAATTTGGTACAGGGAAATAACCAACCGAGGTTTCCCATTAAGATGAGAGGTACCTAACTAAGCGCCTCTATCGGTGAACGTTATTAATTTGCTTTCGGTGGCCCTATAAAAAATTTGCACCTTTCATTGTAGGATACGTTTTCATAAACGCGCAATTTAAAGAAGATTATTATATCATTTTTCTGAACGTTTTACATAGATTCTATATAAACACAACATTACTGGTCTATTTTTCAAACGGTCTTATTTCAAACACCGATCATTGTTTATTTCACTTCAAAATTCGGCTTCATTTGATGCACTTGCATGTAAAATTTTATCGAAATCCGGAAACTTTGCTGTTAACGTACCTATTACCTTAATATTAAACCATTCTATTAAAATATAGCTCTTTTTCTCATTTTTGCATAATAAAATAAGTTATAATATATTTTGTTTCAAAAGCTCTTAAGAGCTTATGTTATATTGTTATTATTATTAATTACTACTTTGTTTCTGTGCTTTGTATCTGTCTAACGTCATTGTTTTTGTGTCTAACGTCATTGTTTCTGTGTTCTCGCTTTTGCTCTGTCTTTGGACTTCGATTTTTGTAAATTTCACTCCTTTGTTCCTTCGGTATTCTACTGTCGTTGCTCCGTTGTAAACTTGGCGACATAAATTACCGAAAAGTCAGAAAACAGAAACTGTAAATACAAAGTTTTGGTAACAATTACTGAAAGAGTTCACAAAACAGAAAGAAGCAAGTTTTCTTGGATGATTTAATTTAATTGTTTGAAAATTTTGAGTCTGCACTCTTACAAATAGTAAATATTGACTTACTTGTTTTGGTGGGTGATGATTGCTTTGGTTCCACTAAATACATCCTGAATGTAGATCCTAGTGGTATATCCTTTAAGACTTGAGCAACTTCAAGGTGTTTCATGCCTAACATACTCTGTTTATCTATCTGTTCAATATGATCACCAATGTTAATCATTTGATGTCTAGCCATGATACTGTTTTCCTGTATATTTTTAATGAATACATAACCTGTTCCATTGTCCGTTACCGTAATTCCCAATCCTTTTTCGGATTTTGTCAGAGTAACATCTTTTGTCTTCCCTTTTACATGAGCAAATATGAAGTCTTTTTCCAAAAGTTTACTGCTTAAAAGTTTGTTCATATCTATTTTGTGTGAATTTACAGTACAAAACAGGATCTGAAAATATATTTTTCATCTGAAAAAGGTTAAATCGATCCTTTTATAATTCTTGCATTTCTACAAAAACGGATGAAAAACTTACATAAGTAAAGGTATGAAAAATGTCTGCCATATATTTCTTTTCCAGATTCATGATTCTTTATCTGCGATACGACATACTATTAGTAGTACAGAGACAAGAACTGCGTAATGTAATAATCTGACGACTATACTTAGTCAAATAATTTCCATGCAAAGTTTTGCCTATGGATGATTTTGGTGTTACAGTTGTGAGCAGTCTATAAAAAGGTTGGGGTGGTAATAATTGCAGATTATGCATCACTCCAGACGTACGGCTAACAGGTCGAAACTATTACATAATATAAAAGGTCGTACGACACTAAAACAAGTATTGAGTAATAATTTATTCTTATCATATATAGAATAACATTAATATACATAATTAAACAAACCACCTGAAGAAAAAACAACGTCCCTCGAGAGTAAATGGAATAATGGAAGACAGGAATTCGTTCAAACATAGTCTCATTTCAAAGTTCTGTTGTCTTAATAAACAATCATGTATTTAGTATTAATTTTGTTTGGATGAAAAAACAAGAAGTCTCTCAAACAAACAAACTCCTATATCCGAATTCCAACTCTAAAGATGATTTTTGCATATCCTAAACAAATGTCCTGTAAAATTTCATCTAAATCATAGCACTTAGAGCATTTTCCCACCCTTTTCCGATTCCATAGCAACTTCCGCCATTTTGAAGTCTTGGAGGCCAGAAACCGATTCTACATAGTAGGCAACCTTCCTGTAAAATTTCACGCAATCCCGAGTACTTTTAATTTCCCGCCTTTTAACGTTTCCATGGCAAAGCTCGCCATTTTGAAGTCTTTGACACCAAAAATCATTTCTACACTTGTGCAATCTTCCGTTTAAAATTTCGTCCAATTCTAAGCATTTGTTTATTTTCCAGCCTTTTCCGTTTCCATGGCAATAGCTGCCATTTTGGAAATTCAAAGACTTTAGGATCACCTTTGATCTATATCTATTATCCATCTATTTGGTATATTTTCCATGGCAACTGCAGCTATGCTGAAATTTTCAACACCACATAAGTTGATGTTTCTTGACACACAACCTTCCCAACAGTATCAAGTAGCTGGTTATCATAGTTATGAGATATTGAGAAAAACGTTAATAATTTTATTTTCCAATGGGGTTAATATGGAAGACAAAACCCCTTTTTGAGCCTGAAATGTTCTCTTAAGGGACCAAACTCTAAAAATTTTTTTTGGATTCGGAGAAGTTCATCCAAGCGAGAAGAAGAAATAAGAATACAATTGGGAGACTTAATAAATAACTAAATACCTAGAAGTTACGGTAAATATGGTCATTTCGGAAACCAGTCACAAAAAGATATAAAAGAAGTGACAGAGAACAAATAGCCAATAGGATCAAAATATATCGAACAAATACCCCATAGGACGGAAAAGTAGCCAATATTAAGATATAACTGTCTCAAACAAATAGTCAGTAGGATCTAACTGTGATGAACAAATAGCCAGTAGGATCTAACTGTTTCGAACAAAAAGCCAGTGGAATCTAAATGTTTCGAACAAATAGCCAGTAGGATCTAACTGTTTTAAACAAAAAGTCAATAGGATCGAACTGTTTCGAACAAATAGCCCGTAGGATCTAACTGTTTTAAACAAAAAGCCAATAGGATCGAACAAATAACCAGTAGGATCTAACTTTTTCGAACAAAAAGCCAGTGTCATCTAAATGTTTCGAACAAATAGCCAGTAGGATCTAACTGTTTTATACAACCAGTATCATACACAATAGTAGTTTATAGGGACAGTTCAGTTATTATTTGAGAAAGTAGTCCCAGAACTCTTGTTAACTTATGCCGCTGCTGCTGCTCTAGGATGATTGGTGGTAGAGGGATTGATAATAGTGGTGAAAAAAGGGAGAAAGGTTTATTGCTCAACATATCGGCCGTATGGCCTACGACTAGGAGCTACCGGGCTGAAATACAGATGATAGTAGTGGTGATTAGGCTTGTTCTTATGGATGCATGGGCGACAATTGTGTTGATAAGCTTCTTGATTTTGGATTTTCGTGTTTTATGATGCTACTCACAACTGTTCACATGCCTCACGAGTTACTGACAACTGTGCTCACGTGATCATTTCACTATTCGGTGGTGTTGGTGGGATAATAGCGTATAGTTGTTGGGGTTGTGGTGGTGGGAAATGGGGTTTGATGTTCGGGGTATGGTATTTCATCCTTTTGGGGCATAATGATCGCTAACATTCCATACATTTTCACTTTTTTATTTCATTTAAGGTAGATATACACTGATGTGCTGTGCAGTTTATTCGCGCATATGTAAATGAAGAGTCGGATACTGTTTAGGTTTAATTTTTGGTCCTGAACGTTAATTTGATGCCTTTCCGTTTGTGACGTCATAATTGAATGACAGGTGTGAAACGTCAGATTTCGTTTACTTTACCACGAAATAACTCCCCTTTCTCGTAAATAATGGTTAATCCGAAAAATTTGTAAAATATCTCCGTTAAATGCATGGTAACATTTACATTTTTTAGTGTAACAAATAAATTACATCATAAACTATCTAATCACAAAAAACACATCAAATTCTCATGGATAAAATATTCATTTCTATCAAACTAAAAGTTGCCTTTCCATATTTTATCCGTGTATTCTATGCAAATTTAGGAGACAAAATGGCTAAAAATGAGCAAACTTTGATCTTAATTCTAGAAAAAGCAAGCATGGCGACCTATACTTTTTATTACAGATTTCGGGCAAGTTGGACTGGATCTTCAATAGTGCCTACTTACATCAAAATCTCATGGTTATGAAATTACTGTCTTTTTACCTTAAACAAAATCACAGTAACATTCTAATTTTTTATTTCACATTCATGTCTATTTAAGTTTTCTGTCTCCGTGCCTGGTTCTTCAGTGACAAGTATGTCCATCATCTTTGAATCTGGGTCTGCAGGCATTTTCATGTCCATCTCTTTCAGTTCGGTTCTGTATCTTCAAACACTGATATAATCTTCTTTAGTTCTGTCCATTCATATGTTGTAAGGGGCACACCTTACTTTATAGGAAACAATGTCCAATTCCGCATTGGGATCGAAATATTTTCTCACAAAAATTCGTTGAGTGAGGTGCTTTGATTATGACGCAGATGCCCTCTCCCAAATCGTATGACAAATCAACACGTTCTCTATTTTTCGCTCTTTGAATCAAGTCGTACAATTGTATCTGTATCATCACACAGGATTTTCCACTTGGGTAAAGATAAGCTGATACCCGCTTTGGTAGGAACATCGTATCTTTCACAAAACCTCAGGTCAACTCTCTCTGTTCCATTCCGTTCGGTCAACTCTGCATATCATCCTACACCTAACGGCATCTTCAAGGGTACTGAGTGTCAGTATCCTTTTTAGTTGGTTTTCTCATCCTAGTTGATGTGATTAGCTTAGCTTTCTCCATAGCTTTCTGAACTACATTGGTCTTCCTCTTGCTTGGCATGATTAATGCAAAGGTTCCTTTGCTCTCCCTTTTATAGCTAACTTATGTTGCCTCGATGGCTCTTATTGATCGATAACTTTTTTGAGATGGTTTCTGATTGGTTGATTTTCCTGCATTCTGATTGGTCAATAGATTGCAAATGGAGGCTTCTGATTGATGGAATACTGCATTCTGTGCGCCTTAAATCTGTTTTTCCCCAACACACATTCGTTTTAACTTTGCAATTATTTTCCCCCAATGATGATCCTACCGTATAATTATTATCTTAAAAACGCTCACATGACTCACGAATTGCTCACAAGTTACTCTGCTTGCGTGCTCATTTCACTATTCGGTGGTGCAAGTAGGCTTTGGCTGGATGTTGGTTTAGTTGTCGACAGTGAGCTGACCTAGCTAAGCCTAACCCTTAACCCTTGACATTCTCTGTCCCTCACTCTAACACTAAACTCCATACCCTAGAGTAACTAACCTGATCCATATCCGGTCACTTGACTTCCGTTGACGTCACTTCCGGTACAACCTCCTCAAATAATAAGTGAACTGTACTTATATACTACTCTCGATAACCTCATACTTCGCTCATGCGCAAATGATATTGGAATAAGAAAAAGGTTGCAAAACAAACGTATATATAATTTTGTCCATTTTATTTTATGAAGGAAATAAATGTTAAGAAAATTAATTAACTAATAACTAAATACCAAAGTTACTGTGAATTTCATTTCTGCATATGCGCATTTCGACAAATGCCATTCATACACGTATTTTGTGTATTGTTTTGCTTTCGATTCGGATTTTGAACTTGCATATATTTCAAAACTTAAGATTTTGTATCGTGACGTCATAGTCACAGAATCAATGGGGAAGAGAAACTCGCCTTCTCGCCTTCTCTTAGGTCGCTTCAGGATGGAAAATTCCATTTACTGCCATATTAGATTCGAAATACTTCATGACAGGTATATGGTTATTGTCTATAACCATGGACTGGGCCTTTATCCCTCGCTAACGCTCTGGGTTAAATTCGAATATAAAGGCCCAGTCTATGCATGGTTAAATAAAGCTAACAATGATTCCAAGTACTGCCCTTTTCTACATCTAACTATCATTATTGACGCTGGCAAAATAATAACTAAAATATATGATAAAGGGAATGATTTTGATTTCACTATAACTACTTTCCCTCTTCTTGACGGCGACGTTCCTCAAGCTCCATCATACGGGGTGTACATTTCTCAACTAGTACGATTCGCACGTGTTTGTTCTACTCTTGACGATTTTAATGAACGTAACCTTACTTGCACCCGTTAAATCTAGTGACCTGAGAATTTTACATACATACTGGCCTCTCACTGATACTGTCGATGTCTACTGAAATATATGATGATTCTTGACTAAATCCTGCGGGAAGTCTTGAGTTTGATTTTTCTTCCGTAGTGCGACAGTGTTCTACCAGCAGAGTAGGCTCCTTTAACTAGCCGGCAGATTAGCGGCGAGCACCCCTTGACCCATCTTTCAAAATTAAGTACTGTCATATTCTCTCCTTTCAAGATTGTGGTCATTGAGTTAGTAGTCTACCTGTATTGGGTTTTATTCGTATGTTTACTATACTATAGGGAAACGGGACAGATAAAGGGGGAGTTTGGGTACCCATAAACCGGTTTAACCCTACCGCTGGCTTTTGCTAGTGCCGGTACCAAGTCCGGCTGTCCCGAGTTCCTATCGTTGTTTACGTTTGTCTTTTGTCTTATTTTTTCCTGTGTAGTTCCCTAGCAGATTGTTGCATGTAATTATAATTTTCAGCCATTGTAGGTGTTTCCTGTTGTCCTTTTTATTTCATTTAAATGACAACCAGATACCTGCCATGATTTTTTTCTTAAAATTTTTAAATGATCATGACTTGGTTGATACCCTATTTGCAATTTTATCGCAATATACCTTGTTCGACTAGCTAAATGTTGATGACGTCAACAACATTAAACATGTTCTGTCAAAGCGACTTAGTGACTTTTTCATGTGCATTTACCCCTTAAATTTTCATTCTTTATTTAGAATTATTAAATATTTACGGAACCGTGAAAATGTGTGATTAACCAGACCGGGTATTAATACTAAAATTAAAATGACTGGATAGAAACTCAATATTTCAGTGTTTCATTTTCAAAAAAACTTGATCTTAATGGCCACCTGTAACATTTTGAAAAATCTTAACCAATTCCAATGTATTGTTTGACAAAATGATTACATATTCTCTAATTTGGAGTTTGAAATGTTTTACTTGCTGGTACGTGTACATCACTCTACAGTTTTTCATTATAATCTTACATTTGAAGATTATTGATAATTGTAGATACTTGATATCTTGTAAGCTAAACTGGGTATCATTAATTTGGGAATAAAGCTGTAAATAGGACATACAGTGAATTATCCAATCTCTTGTATATTTTGTATATGTTTCAATGATTCACTATACAGAAACAGTAGTGGATATCTTTTTATTGCATAAAAAGTGTAAGCTAAAGACCAATCAAACAAAACCGTGAATCACTAAAAACTATCTTCTACAGAATTTTTAATTAAAAACAAAGACTAACAGTAAAACCTACAATGGCCGGAACTACAATCACAGGCAACAATCCACATCCAATTTGCCACTGTTGCGAAACAAACAATATCGGCTTTGAATGTCACTATAATATGTTTAAAACCGAGATCGTAATTTGTGTTTCTGTAGCTGTTCTGTAGATGGCTATTTTGACAAATTCTGTTTCTTTAGTGCTAATGTGTATGAAAATAAAATATACTGACCCATTCATTCATATATCAAGTCCTAAAAAAGGTGGTTGGGACTACATAAATCGATTACTACTTTCATAACGCGTTGAATTTTTTCTAAAAGTATAATTTCGACCATATCCTATTCACAAATAGCACCGCTTTCACAGACATGTTTCTTTCAGATGTCCATCCCTTGACTCTAAATCAGAAATTTTTTAAAATTACGAATTCCATTGTTATTAATTGAAGTGGCTGACAAGAGGTAAAAATATAGAGTTTGCCTGTTTCGCAATCCTTTCCTTTATTGCGAAAAATAAGATTAAATTCATAATCAACTAGAAATATTCCACTTTTTGACTAAGCAGATGTTCAGGATATAGTAAAATATATTCAGATGCCATATTAATTGATTCATAATATTCATTTACATTATTGTGAGAATTAATCATCAAATTTTATATTTGTTCATCATATTGAAGTAATTATTTGATCATGGCGAGAAAGTTTGGATCCAACATTAACAAATAAATTACATATTACCTCTGATACAGGTAAACCATAACAGTCAGCAATCTTCTTGTACAATTCTCTAACATTAGTGAATCCTGAGATAGATTTGGTTAGGCTGCCATGAGCTAGTTGACAGTGGAAGGAAAGTTTTGGTTTATTATCCTGCATCTTGTGTTGATTTCAATATTGTTTTAATATGACGTACTCAATGTGTATTTACCTGTAACGTATTTGTATATAGATTTAAATATTCACCCAACTTATGATGCATGTCGTGTTGTGTATCACTCTATTTGTTGGTATAGCGGGGATAAGTATAACAAGGGTTCGAAGAATAAAATAATAAAAAAATAAAGGGCTACGCCGAGCGCAGCTAATACGACCGCAGCATGTCGACCACTGAAATTTGAACAAGTGTAATTGAAAGTGAGTGTAGACATACTGAAGAGCTTGACACAATAATTACATGGACACAATAAGGAGATTGACCCAGTAATTAGCTGGACACAAACTAGGGAAGTGAAAATTAGTCCTTATGACTCCTTATGGTTCCGCTTTGAACACTTATAGCTCGGAAACAGTAAGAGCTACGCCGAATCAATTGAAATGTTGCTGAAAGCTTATATCAAGAGGAATGCAAAGAAAAAATCCCATCGAAATCCGATGAAAAATAAAAATTCAGGTAATCTGCAAATTTTTAGTTTTGCCCCTTTGAACCCTTATAGCGCGGAAATGGTAAGAGCTACGCTAAATCTGTTGGCATACCTCCAAAAGCTTATATCAAGAGGAATCCTAAGAAAAAAATCCCATCGAAATCTGATGAAAAATAAAAATTTTAGGTAATCTGCAAATTTGCAGTTTTGGCCCCTTTGGCCCCTTATAGCTCGGAAACGGTAAGAGCTACGCCAAATCCGTTGACATACTACCGAAAGCTTATATCAAGAGGAATATAAAAAGAAACAATCCCATCGAAATCTAAAAAATTAAAAATTTTAGGTAATCTGCAAATCAGCAATTTGGCCCCGTCTGGCTCCTCATAGCTAGGTTAGAAAATCTAATAGCATAGTGCTGTGTTAATTTTCCTAAGCAATCCTTTGAAAAAAACTGCATTAAAATCGGACAAAAAAATAAAAAAAAATTTTTTTTTGATTCGCCCCTTTTGGGCCCCCATTTTTCTCGGGAACGGTACATGCTACGTGGAATCCGTTGACATACTACTGATTTGAAATTTCCTCAGGAGCATAATGAAATAAACCCCATCAAAATCTGATTAATAATAAAGATTCTACAGACAAATATGTGAAAACACCCTTTTTGGTCCCTTTTTTTAAAACTGGTTGGGTCACAATTACCAAACTACTATAAACCTTCCTTTTGTACCAAAGAACATTATGTTAAAATTTCATAAGGATTGATCTACTCGAACTAAAGTTATTAACCAAAAACTAAAGTGTCTACAGACGACGACGACAACGACGACGACAGAACCATACCAATAAAAACATAGTAAGAATGTTTGTGTAGCTGCCGTACATGGCTAAGGTTATGCACTTGGATCAAAATCATAATCAATGCGTACACCAGTAAACAGTTCTTGTTGCAGTACAAACACTAAAAATATAATTATGTAATCGGTTGATTAAGGATGTAGTAAGGTGAAATTATATAAATTCACGATTTTGCATTGATACCGTAATTGAAAAGGACATTGGGTAAGGTACAAATTAAGCTAAAAATATTGATAGGTTATGGACCTTGCTTCAAGATATTACACATTTTAAAAAATTGCGGGAAGACTCTCTTGGCTTTTTACCACCTTAGTATAACATGGACATATAATTGATTTCTTTCCAATGGAAGGAAAATCTACAATCTGATGAAATCTTGCTTACTGAAGCCTCGATGACCAGAAAATTGGGTGTAATGGGGCAAAATATATTACAAAGTAATAATAGAAAAAATCCGAGAAATCCGAATGATTTTTATGAATTTAAAAAAAAACCCACCTTACTACATCCTTAAAAAATAAATATACATGTTGCGAGACATCTGGATGTTATATAAAAAAAACGACAGAATAGCTGTCGTACAATTAAAGAAAAATATATTTAAAAAATCTAAAAACATCAATAAGAGAGAACAAAGGCTCAAATTTTCGGAGTTAACTCCTTAAACGAGGGTGAAAAAAGAACGAATATATGTCCAATACTGCAACATAATAAAACTTTTTCAAAACGGGGAAAATATAAGTTATGCATATGTAATGTATAGTCCTTGTACGATTGAATAATTAATGAACAGAAGATAACAGGAAACACCTACAATGGCTGAAAATTAAAATCACGTGCCACAAGATACCAGGGTACTGCGCAAGAAAAACACTTAAAGCATAAACGTAGACATCGATAGGAACTTGGGATAGCCTGACTTGGTACCGCGACTAGCAAGAGCTAGCGGTAGGGTAAAACCGGATACCTAAACCTCCCATTTCTCTATAGTATAATATACATGCAAATAAAACTCAATTCAGGAAGACTATTTATCCCCCCCCCCCNAAAAAAAAAAAATAAATGAATAAATAAAAAAATCCTAAGTAGGAAAAAGCAAGACAACACATAATTGAGAAAGATTGGTCAAGGAGTGCTCGTCTCTAAGCTGCCGGCTAGCTCAAGGAGCCAAGTGTGCTGGTAAAACACTGTTGCACTACGGAAACCAAATTCAAAACTTCTCGAAGGGTTGGGGAAAGAATCATCATGGATTTCATTAGACGTCGGAGGTATCAGTCGGAGACTTTAATACCTGTAAAATCTTCAGGTCATTGGACCGCAAAGCCAATTTAACGGAATCATATGGTAAGCGAAATTAACCACAATTTAGGGAAACCCAGTTTTGGTAGCAAAACCAGGTTTTGTTGTCAGCAAAACTATGTTTCCTGGTGGGAAACCCAGGGTTTCCTAGACTAAACTCGACTTTTCTTCTACAAATGTGAGTTTCCGAAGAAATTCTTTAACACGGCCTATTATAATCTTTAGTTGCAGTTGCGAAAAGAATTGTGTGTATGTGTGTGTGTAGGGGAAGGGGTGATCTTTTTGGTATCTTATTGCATGTTAGTATACTAATACAGTTGGGTGGTGATACAACTTTAGATATTTTGTATGCTTAAAAGTTAACCTGAAGATATCACTCAAACAGTCCCGAAGTTTTTCCTCTGTCATGTCAGTAGATTACAAGTTCCCAAATAAAATCGGCTTTTGGGTTTGCACTGAAGTACTCGGACTTCTGCAATGGGGAATACTCCTGGGGACTAACAATTTACCAGCAGAGGCTTACACCAAATGGCACAAAATAACTGAATACCGAAGTTGCTGTAATATCAGTTTATGTAGATATGATGTTTATACTCGGAATACAAAATCACTCGATTTTCCTTTTAATATTTAGCATTTACTGTTTTTGATATAATGCAGGCAGTCATGATGTATTCAGAGGCGTATAATTTTCCCAACAACTTAGCTTTTTTTAAAAAGAAGCATTTTATGTAAAAATCAATGGTTTTTTGCTCAAAACCATACACTGGACATTGAATAAAACGTATGCTTATAATACAATGTTTGGAAGAGATGAAACATAGGGACAGACTGATAAATGAGCTTTATTTTATGACAAAATTTGGCAACAAGCGATCCAAATTCTAATTTTTCTTCCTTCGTATTTCTCGTACGTCATGCAGGATCATCTAAGATATTTGGCTTTTAAGTGCTAACCATTGATACGGCTTTATTGTTTACTATATTTTGTATTCTAAAATTTATCAAGCTATTCTGTTTTTATTTCAGTCTATGGATTTCAAAATTTCACTAACTTTACCAGTTTGTATTGCGAGATGATGTAGTTTTAATTCAAATCATTATAAGAAGTCTCCCTCTATATTATGTAGTTCTAATATTACTTGATCTCGAGTTTTGTATTTTTGTGGTATATGAATGCCCGTTTCTTTTGTGAAAAGAAGAGTGCTAGTTGTGTTTTCTTAAAGTGACAGCAAGTTACTAAAGCGGATGTCAAGCTATCGCACTTTCTAGGTCTGCGTATATCCAGACTTTTGACAGGCTATCTGATAAGATAGGCCTCACTACCCTCCTCCGTCCCATTCGTTTTTAAGCTATTGGGTTGTTTTGAGTTTATTCACGTAGAATGTAAATGTTCTATCCTTTTCGTGTTGAAAATCTGCTGACTTACGTATTCCCGGAGATCTTGTCTGTTTACTTATCGATGAGCCAATAATGAAGGGGGGGGGGGGCAAGGGGGCTCCCATAACAGCCTAACAGCAAATTGGTTTTTCCAAAAACAGATAACAGATACTTCAAATAAGTGATAACAGCTAACAGTGAATATCAAGCCAATAACAGCTAACATATAAATGTAAAACTTGGATAATAGTCATCTAATCCAATAAAACTTTCTTGTGGAGAAGATATACATTCATAGGCCATCATTGTTCATCATAAACATGTTCATTGACTTCATTATCAACAAGTGTGGATCGTATTGCAAGGCAATACCATTGAAACAAGGCATTATTATGCTAGTAAAAATGGTAAAATATGTTTTCTAAGTCCAAGGCCCATAACTCTGTCAAAAATCAGTGGACCGGAAGCAAACCTTGATTTGGTCTGTAACTCATAAAGGTAGACTCATATGCACAATATCAGATCAATACCTGTAACGCTTTAGAAAGTAAATGCGGAAAACTGATATTTTACTAAAATTTTCAAAGTCCAAGGCCCAAAACTCTGTCAAAAATCTGTGGACCGGAAAAAAACTTTATCTTGGTCTGTAACTCATTAAAGTAGATTCACCCACAAAATATTAGATCTGGAACACTTTAGAAAAAAAATGTGGAAAACTGACATTTTACTTAAATTTTCAAAGTCCAAGGCCCATAACTCTGTCAAAAATCAGTGGACAGAAACCAAACTTACACTAAGTCTGAAACTCACTAACGTAGACTCACATACAAAATATCAGATCAATATCTCCAAGGGTTTAGAAAAAAGTGCGGAAAACTGATACGGGACTGACAGATGAAAAACGCCGGAAAAACTTGTCAAGTCTTGAGGTTATAAAATGTATGTTGTGATGGGAGTTTATTTTATTTCAAATTCCCGGCACCTGAATCGGTTTTCAAGGCTTGCGGACGCGTCCCCAGTTGGTGGATAGGGGAATGCCCTGTCTATGCGGGGCAGTCAGGTCATAATACAGAAAGCGTGACCGCGAACCATTGTAGTCAAACTGTTTGGAGAAATGCAACGCTCCATGCAGTATAAAGACTTCTTATATACTGTCTAAAGAGTGCAGAGTCTCTGGAACTCGTATAGAAGGCTAATTTTCCTGTCCCTACCCATTTCTCCCCCGTTCCAGTGGCAATCAAAACTTGTTGTCCCTGTTGTCCCTTCCATAATTGCTTCTTTCTTCTCTTACTTATATTTTTTGATAAACTTTGATTAACTTGTTCTTGTCCT